>CM069301.1:42461675-42666675 GCA_035609425.1 Epinephelus awoara | reverse complement strand
AAAGGATTTTAACAATTTTCTGTCAAAATCAGCAGGGGAAGGTGCATAGAATTAGCTATTTCTAACCATCATAACGTAGTCTTCACAGATTCATCAGTTTCATCATTTCATCAGTATGATCAGCCTCAGCAGAGTCACTAGTCACCACCTCTACCAGTGTCTGGACTCTATGGGGGAATTATCTTGCTGCTGCCCAGGGCAAATCTCCCTGTAGTGCCAAAGCATTTCTGTTAAATCTTTATCATTGCATCATCTGTTAATCTGCACATTTGTAATGTGTATTATACATTCATCTTTACTTGATTCACCTGTCTCTCCTGATTGAAATATTAGTAGTCTATGTGCTGTGTATTGATAAATCCATGGCGCTGCCTGTGTTGCTTAAGTAGCAGAGGATTTGTCACTGAGACATTCTCTGAGTCCCACCGTTCTGTTTCATCTTGGAGCTATAATTTTCTCTAAACTCATATAGCTGGCTGAGTGGGCTTCATTCTTTGTGGTTGAACAAAATGAATGGCTCCTACTGACAGAAGGTGCTGGTGGCTGGTGACTCCTGAAGGTTAATGAAGCTGATGAATCTGTGAAAACTAGGTGCTGATGGCTAGGCGGACAGTGTGTAGAAATATAGCATAAATGTACTACAAGCAGAAAGAAAATCATATCTAAAAAGATGAAAGCAAGATAATAGGCTGGCAATAAAGGTGTGTTGCTGTGCAATTAGTTAAATGTCATCAGCTGACAGAATAGCTGATATCTTAAATGGCAATCCCAGACAATGACAGCAAGTGATTGTGAGCGAGCATGCATGCAAGCAATGAATGGCAGATGGTGTGACAAATTACAGTCCTAAGCATGCATTGAACTGAACTGAACAATTAGAAACAGCTGTTTCTATGCAACTCCCCCTGCTAATTTTAACAGAGAATTATTAAAGTCCTTGTCAGAGCAGGCAAGTTTTCCTTCTCTGCACACTGTTTGCTCATTTAAAAGATGTCGAAAACTGGCAGTTGGTCAGTGACTTTGGGCATCAGACACAGATGCACAGAAAGCTGTCCTTTAATGCCTGCATGTGAGCTGGTCATTGTTTAACGACCCGACAGCATCAGGGGCAATGCGGTGGGTAAACAATAGCCCCTTTTACACTGCCAGATTTTCCGCGAATTTTGGGCTGTTTTGCCGGTAAACTGTGAGCGTTTAGACACACAGAGTCGGATTGGCGAGTTAATCCGAGGTGCCCAATTTTCTGTCTCATAGGGTAGATATTTTTGGCAGAACAAGTTAGTTTAAACAGAACAAGGTGGTCTTCCGCAACCTGAGGGGCTGTTGATGACTTGTGGGAGGACCTGTTGATGACGCTGCACGTGCGACCCACTGGCGGTGGATAAGCAGGAAACAGCTGATAGCAGGAATTAGCGAGGAGCTAGTAGCAAGAGGGAAACGCAAACCTGACAGACACTGTAAAGATGAGCAACTGGGGAGACAAGGAATTGCGCAATCTCCTTGCCCTCGCAAACGAAGAGGCTAAATGGGGACAGTGAGGAAGAGGAATCGCCGAAGGACTGACTAGCTGACTACTGATTATTTACGTCACACGCTGAGCTTCACGTTGTGTTACACCCCCCATTGCCCCAAAAAAGGCGCATTCTGTAAGGCGCATTCTGTATAAACAACCACCAGCTTTCACCCAGGAGGCTGGTGTTCACTTCCCATAAGATTGTAAAGCCAAACCCTGATCTTTTTTCCTAAACACAACCAATAACCACATGTTTATTGTTGAAAGGGAAAAAAAACACGTCAATACACGGTGTTGTACCAACATAGCACGTTTATTTTGAAAGAGACTGTATGCAAACTGTACATTTCCTGTGAAAACTTATGTGTATTTTGTAAACAGACAATGCATGTGAGACGAGAGGGTGAGGACTGGGACCATTTCATTTCGGGGCGGACTATTTTCTGCCTGTGGGCTTTGTTGTTCTGGTGGGACTGTGGCTTCCTGCCTGTATGCTGCCCCAGGCCCCTGCTCCACTGGGTCTGTCAGTTGTGGCCACTCCACTAGTTGACCCTCTGTAGGCTCCTCTTGTGCTGGCATCCACTGTGGACTAACAGGAAGCATCAAGGGAAACCCACTCACCACAGGTCTATCCTGTGTCTGTTCTGCTTCCTGGGGAGGTTCTGTCTGGGGGTACAAGCAAGGTCTCAGGTTATTATGATGAATAGTTCTCTCTGGTCCCTCCCGGCCTTCTGGTCGAACTCGATAGGCAGGGCTGTCAGGAGAGAGTACACCCACCATCACAAAGGGTTCCCAAATCCACCGGGGGGCCATCTTCCCTTGAGCCCTCCAGCGGAGGTTTCTGATTAGGACCCTCCCACCTGGTAGCAGTGTAGGGCCCTCTGTCTCTGACTGGAACGTTGTTGTTCCCTTGTTTGTCTCTGTTTTGCAACAGTCTCATAGGCCCAGAGTAGAGCTTTGTGGTGGGCTTTCACCCATCTTCCCGATGTGGTTCCTCCCGTGGCTGAACTGGCCCCCATCACTACATCCTCTGGGAGACGGGCATGCACAAGCTCTGGTAGTTTCTGAGGCCACTGTGCTTGTTCCTCCCCCTCTAAGGAACTCAACATCATCAGCAATGTTTGATTGAACCTCTCAACTGAGCCATTTCCTTGAGGATGATATGGGGTTGTTTGACTCTTTCGTGCTCCATACATTTGACACAGCTCTGCCACCACTGAAGACTCAAAAAAAAACCAACTCAACTGCAGCTCCACAGTCTAAACATATCCTCTCGGGGCAACCAAAAGGCTGGATCACATGTTGCCAGAGCATCTTTGCTGTTGTTATGGCAGTCTGGTCTTTGGTTGGCATTGCCCATGCAAACCTGGAGAAAACGTCTGTAGCGACTAGGATGTATTTATACACGTCTTCCTGTCGCCCCAAGGACAAATAGCCACTACCTCCAGAGACTAAGTAGAGACAACAGCTTTTAATGGGGCTCTTACCTCTGTCTGTGGTCGCTGTGACCGGCAGTGCCCACATTCTGTTGACCACCGATGAACATCTTCCCCCTGCCTGGACCAGTAGAACCTCCACTTCAAGAGGGACAGTGTTTTACCCCCTGCCATGTGGCCGACCACCTCATGATATTCCTTCCACACCAGCCTCACACTCCTACACAGTGTAGACAGTTCATTAGATCCACCCTCCTCCCCAAGCTTCAAGAGGACGCCATCTTTCACCATTAATTTGGACCAACACCTAGTGTATGGTGCCAACAGGCTTCTGCTATGCCCCTCAATATGCCCCAGTGGTTTATCTTGTTGTAACAGGGCTGAAACCTGTCTCAACATGGGGTCTTCCTGCTGGGGACCTGTCCATCCCTGAGGTCCATTTGCTGCACCGTCCACCAATCTCACTCCCATTGTATGGGGTTGTGGTTCCTGGGGTCTCCGTGACAGGGCGTCTGCATTGCTGTTCTCCTTCTCTGGACGATATTTAAAAATAAAGTCATAGTTGGCCAACTGTGCTGCCCACCTTTGCTCGGTGGCCCCTAGGTTTGCAGTATCCAAATGGACCAAGGGGTTGTTATCAGTATAAACTGTTATCTGTGCCCCCCACAGGCAATCCTTGAATTTTTCGGTTATAGCCCACTTCAATGCAAGGAGTTCCAATTGAAATGAGCTGTAGTTTTTGTCATTCTGCTCATTTGGGCTCAAAGCTCGACTGGCATAGGCCTTTTCCCCCTGCACCTGAGAGAGTACGGCACCCAGCCCTTCAAAGCTGGTATCAGTGTACAGCCTAAATGGCAGCTTGTAGTCTGCATATGCAAGAATTGGGGCACTCACCACAATCTTCTTCAAGTTATTAAAGGCCTCCTGGTAGCTGGTTGTCCATTCAACTGGTTGGCTCTTGGACCCCAGTTGTTTGGTGCCATGTGTGAGGACATGCAGAGGGTAAGCCATCTTGGCAAAAGAGGGGATGAACCCTCTATAATAGCCCACAAACCCAATAAAAGAGCGCACCTGCCTTACAGTGGAGGGGGGCGGCCAGTCCTGCACTGCCTTGACCCTTCCAGGATTTGGAGTCACTCCCTGCCGTCCGACCAGATGGCCCATGTGGCTCACCTCACTCTGAAACAGGGTGCATTTCTTGGGCTGAAACACTCTGTCCAAATGGGTTAGGTGCATATCAAAGGACTTGGAATACACAATAATGTCATCAAGGTAGATAAGCAAGGAGTCATTTACCTGAGACCAGAGGCAGCGCTGCATCAATCTCTGGAAGGTTGCAGGGGCTTTGCAGAGGCCAAAGGGCATTCTTTCAAATTCGTACAAACCTAAAGGGGTAGTGAATGCGGTTTTCTCCCGGTCTGCAGGGTTCATATTCACTTGCCAGTATCCGCTGGCAAGGTCAAGGGTTGAATACCACTTCGCTTGATTCAAGGTGGTGAGGGCCTCCTCAATCCGGGGGAGTGGGTAGGCATCCTTGTGTGTGAGGGCATTGAGGCGACGGTAGTCCACACAGACTCTCCAGGCTCCGGATTTCTTTTTAACCAAGACAACCGGTGCCGCCCATGGACTGCTGCTCTCTCGAATGACCCCTTTTTCCAGCATGCTCTGTAACAGTGACTGCAGTTCTTGATAGAGGCTAGGTGGCACAGGTCTGTACCTCTTTCGGGAGGAGTGTACGTTACCAGTGGGAATCTGATGTAGGACAGCGCTTGTTTGCCCCAAATCCTCCTCATTCTGGGCAAACACACACACTTCCATTTTGCTTACAGCTGGTTCACTCTGTCTTGTTGTTGTTTGGGAAGATGGGGGCACTGGGGGAGGCCTCCTGCACTGCTCTTACTGCCACCTCCACTTCCCCATCTGCCTGCTCCTACAACACAAGCTCGTTAGCATGGATTTGGTCAGGTCAGTCAATTAATCAATCAATTTTATTTATAAACCCCAATATCACAAAGCACTGAGAAGGTGCCCGATGTATTATAGGGGGTCCTCCAGCAGACTAGGCCTAAGTCAGCCTAACTATGTGCTGGTACAAGGCAGCAAGTTTAGGTACAAGTTTAGTTAATTGATTACTTTCTTCTGTCTTCATAGATAAATACAACTGTGTATCATCTGCATAACAATGGAAATTTACAAAGTGATTTCTAATGATGTTACCTAAAGGAAGCACAGAGTAAATAGGATTGGTCCGAGCACAGAACCTTGCGGAACTCCAAAACAAACTTTAGTACGTAAGGATGATTCATTATGAACGTGAACAAACTGAAAACGATCAGATAAATAAGATTTAAACCAGCTTAGTGCAGAACCTTTTAGGCCAATTAAGTGTTCCAGTCTCTGTAGCAGAATTTGACGGTCAATTGTGTCAAACGCTGCACTAAGATCTAATAAAACAAGTACAGAGATGAGTCCTTTGTCTGAAGCAATCAGAAGGTCATTTGTAATTTTAACTAGTGCTGTCTCAGTGCAATGATGCACTCTAAATCCTGACTGAAATTCAAATAAATTATTATCATGGAGAAAATCACACAGCTGGTCTGCAAGTATTTTCTCAAGGATCTTTGAAAGAAAGGGAAGATTAGATATTGGTCTATAGTTGGCTAACACCTCTGGATCCAGGGTGGGCTTTTTTAGGAGAGGTTTAATTACAGCTACCTTAAAAGACTGTGGTACATAGCCTGTTAATAAGGATATATTGATCATGACTAATAAATGAGTGAGAAGCCTAGTTGGGATCGGGTCTAAGAGACACATTGATATATATGATTCCCTTAAGTAACATCATTAGAAATCACTTTGTAAACTTCGATTGTTATGCATATGTCACACAATTATATCTATCGATAAAGCCAGAAGAAATGGATCAATTAACTAAACTTCAAAAGAGCCTCATAGATATAAAAGCCTGAGCTCCAATTTCCTGATGTTAAATTCAGACAAAACTGAAGTTATGAAACTCTTTATCTGATGATATAATTTCTCTAGATGGTATTGCTCTGGCCTCTAGCACTGTTGTAAGAGACCTCGGAGTAATGTTTGATCAAGATTTGTCTTTTAACTCCCATTTTAAACAAATTTAGAACTGCGTTCTTTCATCTGCATAATATTGCAAAAATTAGGCCTATCCTGTCCCAAAAAGATGCAGAAAAATTGGTCCACACTTTTGTTAGCTCTAAACTGGATTACTGTAATTCCCTATTATCAGGTAGCTCTAATAAGTCTTTAAAAGCTCTCCAGCTAATCCAGAATGTGGCAGCTCATGTACTGACAGGAAGTAAGACACAAGGTCACGTTTCTCCTGTTTTAGCTTCTCTGCACTGGCTCCCTGTAAAATCCAGAATTGAATTTAAAATCCTTCGCCTAACTTGCAAAGCTGTAAATGGTCAGGCTCCATCATATCTTAGAGAGCTCATAGTGCCATATTATCCCACCAGAACACTGCACTCTGAGAATGCAGGGTTACTCATGGTTCCTAAAGCTCCAAAAGCAGAACAGGAGCCAGAACCTTCAGTTATCAGGCTACTCTTCTGTGGAATCAGCCGGGGGACCTCTTATAATACATTGAGCCCCTTCTCTCCTTCTCTCTCTCTCCCTAGTTTCTGAAAAGTTTGTTCATCTTCACTTGCTAACATTCATGTCCTATTACTGCATCTCACTAACCTGGACCCGGCTGCCCACATCGCGCATCGCAGGGTAAAATGTAGCCTACACTCACACAGACACAGTCTAACTTACACAAATTACAACACATCCCATTTACTGTTACAACAAGCCCCAGGCCCAGGCTGATAATATAAACTGTCTGCAACATTTCTCCTGCATTGTTCAAAAGCCTACTCAATTACGAGTGCTGCTCAGCTAAAAGCTAATGATAAAGCTCAGAGAGAGGACAGGAGAGAAAGAAGAAGGAGAGGACAGGACAAGAGCAGTCAGTGGCGGAACGGCTTGTAACTAATGGGTACCTGTCTGTAGGCTCTCCACCTGTCAGTGAGACAAACATGAAAGACATGCAGTTTAACCGTGGAGGAGCGGTCATTACACGCGACTATTACGCACGGTTGTGAGGTGTGCAGCGGCAGATCTCACAGCACAATGTTTATAAACCAGTTTACCAGTTTATTGCAGGAAATGTTTAGTTGTTAAGCCATTTCTCATAAGTATAGACATTCACTGTATATCCACTTTTCTACATGTGGCTGCTGCTGGCTTGAGTCTTGACTCTTTGAATATCAATAACTTGCAATGTTGAGATAAATGTTTAAAGTCCAAAAAAGTAATTTATTATGAACAGGTCTCAAAAACAGGTTTCAAAATTCAAAATACCTTGTAAACAAGCAAAATATTCAGTACTACACATTTTCTTTGGTTACTTTTCTTTCAAACATTTTTAAAAGTTATGATCTCACTGTTGGTAAAAAAAAAAAAAAAAAAAAACAGAATAAAAACCAAAACGGTTTGCTCCTGCAGCCAGCCAGAGACGAAGGATCCATTCCACACACCTGAGCCAGAGAAAAAAGAGGGAGAGAAGGACAGAGATCGAGTTTCTGTCTTTGATGAATGAAGCCTTATAGTTTTGCTGCTATTAAACAATGAGAGACATGTTTTCTCCCTTTACTTAATAGCATAAATATTCATACTACTGCACACAGGGAGACAGAGACCTGCTCTGCTACAGACAGCACCGCGCACCTGATCGATGTGTACATGTGCAGGTGGACTAAGAAAAATCCTATGCCTACCTGTTGGAGAGACAGAGAGAAGATTAAAGGGCCAAATTGCGGTAAAAGATGCTGTATAAAAGACAGGTTACAACTTTTTTTCCTTGTCCCCCCCTGGAATTATTTTCTAAAATTTTACTGTTTATTGTCCCCCCCCCCCCAACTATGAAATGGGATTTTCGCCCCTGGACCAGGCGTTCACCTCTTTAAGACAGACATCAAACCCAGAGAGTGTGTTGGCTGTCAAGAGAAAATCTGGCCCACAACATTGAAACATTCAGAAATTTTACAAGCCACATACAGGACACCAAAACATAATAATCAAAGAAACAAAGAAAACAGCTTGAATGTACACTTCATCATAACCTATCATAAGAATGAGGAGCAGTGTCTTTGCAGCCTAAGGATTTACATGGTGTGTATATACAGTAGCATGAATAGGCCACACCTGGTGCCCATTCAAACCTAATCAGGCTCTCTTACAGTGGACCCTTTTTAAATTTGACTGAAAGCTCCATCTGGTTTGACCGCTGATTAATGTTGTGATACCACTGAAAGAGCCATAATAGACATGATACATTCAATCAGAAATCCAGAAACGAAAAGAAATCCAGCAAAAATTGTGACCATTAGCTGTCCATGACAGGTTCATCCAAATAAAAATGTTGTCACACAGGTAGCAGTAACCTTCTGAGTCAATAAAAAAGGAAAAACAATACATAAAGGTAATGTGTTACATTTATTCTATGTGGACAGGATATCAATTTACATAACCATCCATTTCACAACCAGTTAAGGCAAAAACAATGCATACATGTACTGCACAGCAAAATGTATAAACGTATTTTAGGGATTTTAGCAGTCCGGTCCAAAAAGACAATTGAAAATGAATGAAAAGTCTGCTAACATGTGACTGTCTGAGATGTTGACACTTATGTGTGCATATCTGTGTTCCAAATATGCACACATCAGTTGTAGTTGCAGTTGTATTGAGTTTTGAAGCTTATGTAACCACTGTTCATACAGTGGAGAGATTTACATACATTGGTAAACCATAACTATGAATTGAAAGGATGTTTTGCTGCTTTACTGGGCCTACTGCAGGCAACTTTTAAGATTTACTTGTAATGTTGCTAAATGCATGTGCTGATGACATGAGTCCATCAGCACACCTTAAATTTCAATATGACAACCTTGACCATTCCATTAGTTTTTATTGTCTCTCTTTAATGACATAAACTTTAAGTAATGAGTGGATCCTTAAAAATAAGAAGGGAAAAGTCAGGAGTCATCCTCTGGAAACCATGAATGTACTTTGAAAATTTCATGGCAATCCATTAGAGGTGGGCCATATCATCTTGTTCATGATTATACCGGTATATTTTTTAGTATCATATGAAAGATTCATATTGTGATATTTTGACATGTGAAGACATACTGTTACCTATGGCAACAACAAGCATGGCTGAAAGCGAAATTATTCGCAACTCTGCAGTGGTTCCAAAAAGAGGAGCAGCCTCAGTAGTGTGGAATAAACTGTGGCGTCGTTAGGCCTGGAGTCCCTGCAGAGGGAACTCATTAAGTGGCTCCTCTGGCAGCAGCACAGTGTCTCTCCCTCTTCTCTTTTACTGTGTGCGCACAGGAGTCAGTGTCATCAAGTGATTAAACCTTTGGTAATGTAAACCTATGCGATGCTCGCGGCTTGCCAAAAAACTACATATATGTGAATGTGCAATAGTTATGGTAGTATAACAGCCTGTCACAGGTTACAGTGTGATGATTAGATGAGAAATAACAGGGCATAAAGGTCCAGGTGGAAAAAAAAACCCTCAATCATTAAGGCTTTTGCTAAAAGAGATGGACATTACCAGTTGATTCATATATAGATCCCAGGGTGCATTTTTTTATATTTGGGATTGTTTAAATGTGTAATAGTGGTAGATTTTATTTTGTTGAACTATTAACACTGTAGATAGAATTTGAATCTCACTCTGAGTTACTGTTGTTCACAAACTAAAGACATGAGGGATCATTTTGGATTTTTACTGAATATTAGAAGGCAAACTGTTAGGTTGACATGTAAAGCTATATCGCTTATTTTGTTGCTATACTGTTTTCTGAAATTATTATTATTAATAATAATTGACACTGCCTTCACGCCATGCGACTAGCGTGGCAAAAAAGTGCAAACATTAAGCATGTTTACTCTGCAGTCTACAGTGTTGGAAGTTAAATAGTACAATTATTTATATTATCTTCTACATACTGTGTAGTCAGTAATTAATAGCAAAAGCAGTAATACTTTAGTCATGTCAGTGGGAAGTTCCTCCTGAACGATGAGCATCTGAGAACCACTGCTGAGTTGTCTGCCATAAGAGGCTGACGTCAGTATGAATGCCTCTCATCTCGGAGCTCCTCCCTTAGCTCAGTAACTTCCATTGTTGAGATGATGAAGCATTAGGTTCTGAGCACTCAGTTCTGCAACTTCCTCAGAACTGAAGAAGCCTCTTGGATGAAAGGTGAAACATTCTCAAGAAACTCAAGCAAGTCTAGTTACCTATGATATAGCACTTAGGAATCAGATAGTGTCTGACCACATGAAAATACAAGTCTGCACCCAATGCACCCAAAATGCATTGAGAACAGTTGTTGTAACGTATTCTAATACTGTCCATCACTGTCTTTACAATCAGGTAGGCATGTTTCATTGTCATCGACCTTGCTGTTCCTCCTGACTGTGCTAATGTATCTAACAAAAAGAACTTTGGACCATCAAAGACTTTTTTTTTTTGTTAAAGAATATTTTTTGGGCTTTTGCCTTTAATTGACAGGAGAGAGTGAAAATAAAATAGAAAGTAATAGAAATAGAATAGAAATACCTTTATTTATCCCAAAGGGAAATTCAGCTGTCCAGCAGCTCATAAAAGACAAAAAACAAAATAAAATACATTAAAATAAGTGCATAAATAGAGATTAAATTAAAATAAAATTGTCCATTACACAGTCCAGTCCAGTTGTGAAAAAGGATCTTCTGAAATGCTCTGTTCTGCAACGCTGTGAGATGAGCCAACATGACGATGGCTGTGAAAACACAGACAGTATGATGATATTTAATTTTAATTTAATTTAATTTTATATACTTTATTAATCCCCAAGGGGAAATTAATAGTTTTCACTATGTTGTCAATTACACACAGGTCCAGGCACACACATGCACAAACAGGACCTATACATGCACTAAGTGATGTTATGACCCGCTCATTTAGGCCAAAACAAAAAAAGGGAGGGCCAAACAGAAAGCTTAATAGTTAGTAATCAGTATGAGACAGAAATGTTGGATGCAATGAAAGCCATGTGTGTGTGTGTGTGTGTGTGTGTGTGTGTGTGTGTGTGTGTGTGTGTGTGTGTGTGTGGTACAAAAACAAAATAACCAAACCAAACAGAAACTGGCAGGATGTTGGCTGCCCGCGTAAAAGAGAGCATGAACTGAGGAAGATGTCAGAGTGGGGCTGCCCATGACAGGCGCTCCAAGTGGTTGGGGGGGTTCAGTGCCTTGCTCAAGGGCACCTCGGTCCACGTTCCATATTTTGGTCTGGACAGGGACTTGAACAGACAACCCTCTGGTTCTCAACCCTTTCCTCCCCTTTCCTCAGCACTGATTGGTCACTTTCACTTTTTGTTCGCTCCACATTAATCTAACTGAAATCACCTAGTCACCCCTATTTGAACCCTGTACACCTTTTCACTCATTTTTTCTTCATCATCACATGAGGGGGCATTGCTTGTAAGCAGAATTTGTTTCTCTTTAGTTTATCCTGTGCATGATTAATTTAACTGAAAGCATTGTTTATCCTCATTAAAGGATAACTTTGGTATTTTTCAACCTGGAACCTATTTCCCCTTGTGTGTGTGTGCGTATGATTCATAGGTACAACTCATTCTAAAATTGGTTCAGTATTGAGGGAGGCGGATGCAGCCGGGAGCCGCGAAACGAGGTAAAATGGTATAGGGGGCAAATGCATCCCATATAAGTTTGCGCATTAAAAGTGCTTTTTTTCCACCACTGACCGGTTCAGATCGCCAGTGTTATCTCTGTAAATAGCATACTAGCCTTTCCCTTACCTCTGGGCTGTGTGATGTCACGAGCTTTGCTCCACTGTGTCTGTAGCTCTCTCTACTCGTGGGACAGCCGTTTTCTTGAGGAAGAGGTGTTTCAGGATTGGATGTCTTCTCTTCTTCGGTTGGCAGTACTCATCTTGGGAGAAGTGAGCACTGCAGACCCGATGGTCTGCAAGGCGCAGTGTCTGGACTGGAGTGTTAGCATCCATTTGTAACACAACTAGACACAACTTCAGCATCTCGCCGTCCGACAAAGGCAGCCTACATGCTTTCGCCGTTGTGTCTTCTTTGTTTTGGTTTGTAATGACTGTGTTGTAGAGGAAGGCGCTTCAGCGCAGGAGCATGGCATCATGCCGTGGTGTTGCTTTGCAAATTTACACTGCCACCCATTGGCCTGGCATGCATACTACAGTGTTTCCAGTAGATTTTGCGGCTCCGTGTGAACGGGGATCGTTTCAATAACGCGTCATATAAACACATACTTTTTTAAAATGCAAAGGACAGACTTTTCCGTTTTTACTGAAATCGTTGTCGTATTAAACTGCCCCTAACTTACAGTACCCAGCGGGGCAGCCCTCCCCCTCTCTGCTCCAGCACTGACTGACAGCTGACTCCACTCATACCACACTCACCACTGCCCCAGGGTCGCTACAATATGCTATTTACAGAGATAGCACTGGCGATCTGAACCGGTTAGTGGAGAAAACAAGCACTTTTAATGCGAAAACTTATACGGGACGCATTTGTCCCCATTACCGTTTTAGCTCATTTCGCAGCTCCCGGCTGCATCCGCCTCCCTCAATACTGAACCAATTTTAGAACGAGTCGTACCCATGAATCATATGCACATATACACATGGGGAAATAGGGCCCAGGCTGAGAAATACTTAAGTTATCCTTTAAGATGGACATTTGATTAATTCGACTCAGCTTCTAATTTTATAGTGTCACTTGTTTCTTTCAAATTTACAACCCATGTGTGTTTGCTCCCCTTCATGTTTAAGTGCAGTTTCTTGAGTTTTGGAAAATAAACCATTAAGACTTTTAAATTACCTTCACCTTGACAACCCAGTCTCACTTTAAAGTCGTCGAAATCCAGCACTTGGTAAGTGACTTCCGGCATCAAACACTGACAAGTAAATAAATCCCTTTCATGGTGGCGTGATATGCAGTCAGTCACTGTTATAGTTTAAAGGCCCATTTATGCTCCCTTTATGTACAAAAATGTATACGTCAGTTTCAAACGATGTTACTGTCACTGCCCACATACTTCCATGCGTCCTTTACGTTGGCATGGATGTTAACCAATATATCCATCAGGGGGCAGCCCAGAGTCAAAAGTTTATGACAACAACAAACTCAAAAATAAACATGGCGACTATTGATAATGTACCTCTTGCATAAAAGATAAAAACAGAGTCGCGCCCTCGGGTCGGCTCTGGGAGCGGAGCGGAGCGGAGCGGAGCGGAGCAAAGCGGAGCCGGGAGGGCGGGCAGGCTCTGCAGGGAGGGAGACCCGAGCCTTGAGGGTATGTGCGGGGCCAGGAGGGCGGGCTCTGCGGAGAGAGAGGCCTTCGTATTTGAGACGGGAGCGGGCAATGGGCTGGGATAGCGGGCGGGCGCGCTCCGCGGGGAGGGAGACCCGAGCCTTGTGAGCATGTGCGGGGCTGGGAGGACGGGCGCCGCGGAGAGGGAGGCCTACATGTTTGAGACAGGAGCAGGCGATGGGAGGTCGGACACTCCCAGAGAGGGGAGAGGGAGAAATATAACAACATAAGATGAAATAGGAAAAACCTGTCTCCCTCTTTTATTATATTTTCAGCGTTTCTGGCGAAAAAGTTCCACCATTGTTATTTCTTCTTCGTGTCTCACTAGAGCTACCTATCGGGTAGTGACAGCAACACTGCCCCCACGGTTTCCGGTGGTACTGCTCCATTTGGCCCGTATCCGTAAGCTTTATGGAAACGTGCAGAAATACGGACGAAATGAACGCGGAGCACGGACAGAAGGCTCCGTCCGTGTCCAGATCCGTATTTAACGTTGAGCATAAATGGGCCTTAATAGCGCCCGGTTGCATCAGGATGTGTAACCCTAACCCAACAATGAAAGTAATAGCAGCAGAAATCCAGGTAGGGTGGGTTGGAGGGGTGGTGGATGGGTCCAGCAACCACCAACTTTCACCTGGGAGGCCAGTGATCGATTGCCATATGATTGTAAAGCCAAATCCTGTGTTCCGAAACCCAACCATGTGCAGGTGTTAACAAAACATAACCATGTCCATTTGTTGTTGAAGGAAAAAAACGTCAATTCCCAGCTTTGTAATGACGTAGTGTGTTTTGTTTCTTTTTTTTTTTTTGAGATTGAATGTAAACTGTACATTTCCTGTGAAAACAGAAGTGTATTTTGAAAACAGACAATGCATCTAACAGGCTGAAGTTGACACAGCATCCTAGAACGTCAGCAACCAACACACCCAGGGTACATATCTGGATGTCGAAAGTCCATGACCAAAAGTTGATATGCCATGAGGTCAGAGTAAGAATGTGTTGACCTTGACCAACCACATGATTATAATGCTACTATCACATGAATGCAGCAGTGATATAAAAGGCCTTTTGCTTTCCCATTGAGCACTTATGATACTTTATTTTTCTGGCAATATTTTTAGTAAAAACTTGAATACAAAATGTTTCACTTGTAATGGAGTATTTTTACAATGTGATGCAGATATATTTACTCAAGTAAAGGATCTGAATAGTTTCACTGCTCATTTGACTTACAATCAAAAAGAAAAGAAAATGATTTTAGCACAGCATTGTATGCTCCATCTGTCTGACAGTATCACATGTTTCTGTGTATGGCAGGACCAACAGATGGAATTAGGAGAGCTCAGATTCTCTCCATAGAAGCATGTGGAACATTGATTACTGCCCTGAGGCCTGAATCAATTTGGTATGATAGCCCTCCAGTTGAGAAGCTGGTGAAATGTCAATTAGCTGACATCCACCTCCACATAGTGTGCTCAGCCTCAAAGGGTCCAAGGCTAATCGCTCATCATTTATCCCTGGTACCTGTCTGGATGTGGCAAGGCAGTGGGGGGTTGGGACAGAGGATGTGTGGGAGAGGAAAGGTGGGGATGGGTGTTGTCATGATGGCAGTTTGTGAGTACAAAATACAAGATAAGCACATGAGGGGACACACACACAAATTATAGTATGAATCTTTCTTCATTTTCTCGTCCTCCTCTGAGTCTCACCTCTGGACTTTGCAGATGCACATGTCAACCCCTTCAGAGAATCTGTGGCTACAAAACAGAGAAAAATGACAGCAATGGTTGGTTCAAACTGCTTCTGTTTACACTCAGAAAGTGGAGAAAGCATGTGACTTTCATCTGACTTTTCACGACAGAGACAGTGTAGGCACATAACCTGCTTGTGTAGCCCCCACAAATGTGACAAAACTAATAAAAAGGGGTTAACATCAGTTTAAATTCACTACTTAAGGGTTTACATTGAATTTTTTCAGTTAAAATACCATTTACAGCGGACAGATAAGACAAACATTAAAATAAATTTTTTCAAATAGGTCTTAACACATTATACATGTTAGAAAACACTTTCTGAAAATGTAAAAAGACTAGAACCTATATAGTAATGAACTGTGGAGTTATGGGCTGTACACATAACGTGTTTTTGTGCCCTCAATTTTATAGTTTTTGGTGTAGACGTGCGGCAGGCGCTCAAACACCAGAGTGACGCCATTGCAGCATGCACACATTCCAGAGAACCTTTTTTTCAGGGAGCAACAACTGCGCCCTGAGATAAACTGAGCTGACAAATATCTTTCCCTTCATCTCTAAATATCAGTCTGTGATTAAATAAGGAGAAGAAGTTGATCATTTTAGTTCAGAGCTGCCAGAGGTTTATATCTGTCCCACGGACAACAGGCCTACACACAAACAAAGCCTGTAAGAGGATCAGCTCCGCACTCAGGATTTCAGGTAACTAGGCTATGACACGGTGTTGAGGTTGCTTAGCAACCTCAGATGCAACCTGCCTCCGTGCAACAAAAAATGCACAAGAGTAGTACCCGGCTCCTGACCTTGCATTTTCCAGTAAAGACAAGGCCCCTTAGACCATTAAACTGTTTTTCACCAGTTCTGTGTCCATGATGTTTTGGGCAGGGCTAAAAGCCTGCTCAATGACACAATGGACCAACTCTTAGCAGAGTTGAGTTTTGCTGTTGTTTGAAAAGATACATAAAAATGACCATTCTGTTGCAGACTGAGAAGAGTGAGGTTGAGTTTCATGGCAGGTCAGTATCCTCTGGCTCCAACTTTGATTCTGGCTCTGGTGGCTCAAACATGTCTGGCTGGTACAAGTCCATTAAAGCTGCTAGATGGAGTGTCTATTGTAGTGTTTCAGTTAAAAGAGCCAGCAGCTATCCTGCCAATGGGTGAGGCTTCAGTACATTCAGCTGACAAGCCCTCAGTGCCTCAGAGCAGAGAATGATGCCTACATTTCATGATTTTGAAAAGTAAATTTGTACACTTGGCGATTTTTTTTTCCATTCAAATTTTTTTGGTGGTGTGATGACAACACCAAAAAAAATACTTAATTTAAAAAGAAAAAATATGAGCACCAAGACACACTTTAATAATATTAGAATGCTAAACATTCCAAGTAATACATTTGAGCAATATCACAGGAGAGGGAGTCCTGTTGTACTGTATATCAACACAGCTGTGATTAGGTTGTAGGTACAAGGCCACAGGCTAAGTGCCGAAGATAATCACAGCTGTGCTGATATACAGTACAACAGCAAGACCTCAAGTGTAATATTGCTGTTATACAACAGTTCTACAAGTGCCATTTATCAACAGTCTAAAGTGGCAACTGGTTTTGGTTTGTTTGTTTGTTTAATGATTTATTTGGCTCCGCCAACACAAATACTGGACTGGGACTACATAAGGTCTACACTTTACCACAGACCAGCTGTTACGAATCAGGTAGGGTATATCTGTGTGTTTGCATTTATTTTTCCATCAGTGAAATCAGTCTGTTGACAGTCATTTTCGTGGAATAAGTGTGATGTTGATGAGTTAACAGCTTAAGCCCTGATCACACAGAAAGCATTTTAGCAGCTGAAGGCAGCTTTTTGTAATTGTTTTTAATAAGACTGAAGTTTTTATTTCTTGCCGTTTTTGCATTGCTACACGCCTCACATTTCTGCACTCTAAGCGTCTGCCGTTTTTGCTGGCTGAACTCCTCAAGTTGAAAAAACTTCAACTCAGAGCCTGTGTGACCGGGGCCTTAATTCCCTGAAGATTTACAGTGAAGTATTCAGGCTTCTTTTCCATTCCTTCGTCCTTTTCTAACTGCCATTGGCCTACATGATTCAACTCCAATTCTATTTTAAGTGATATATTTTATTTTGTGGTGCAAAGTTTGTTACAAAGACCCTTAATGTTGGCTCATTAATGGTTAACATAAATAGCTCAGAACAGCTGTAAAGCGGAATGATACATGCAAAGTTATCAGCACTCATGGAATGCCTCCTGTCTGATCAGATTGCTTGGTCAGAACTAAATATAATAATGTATAACTTAAATGTAGGTGGGGTTTGCTGACTCCTCTGAACTTTGTGTGTTTATAATGTGTTTGAGCATTTACCAAAAAAAATAATAGGTTTTAGCATTTATTTAAAAAAACTGGCTGGGGAGGGCTGTAGTGGAATTACTTGACATAATTTCAGAAAAAAATCTGATAGTTTAGTTTCTGATAGTCTGTCATTGCAGTGGTGTTAGGTAAAGTGTAACTCTAATGTAGCCGTTAATGTGAGGTCCTGATCTTGAGCAACTAAGTAATGTTGTCTGTCATTTTCAAAGGAGTTTGGACCAGTGAACACTTCCAGTTCTCCTTTCCACCAGTCAGGTTAGCCTGTACCCCCACTTGGAGGAGCATTAGTCACACCTCGTTAATTTTCCCAGGCCTCGTGACGGAATCAGGTCGCCTATAAAGGAGCCACCTGGACACTGCTAGACAGCGCGAGACAGAGGAGGAGGGACAGACTGAGTCGTGCGCCAGCCAGTCCTCACAGAAAAAGATTTTTTTTTTTTCAGCTGCAACAGAAAATGAACCCAAATATCTCCGTTTGCTGTTTATCTCTGCTTTTACTGCTGCACTTGGCAGCAGCCAATCCTGTTTCTGATCTACAAGTAAGTTTACCTGTAACTGGTATACAGATGTCAATGATGAGACACTAAGTTGGCTTATTTCAATGATGAACACATAGTTTAATCAAACAATAAATATTCTTTGTACTTATAGATGCATGTTAGATAGATAAAATAATCAGTTTGACTTAATATGGCCTACACTATTGTAGCCTCAGTGCATGAGGAGTAAAGAAATGTGAGGTTATCTCCACTACGCTATATATTTAAGTGAAATACAGAATAAAGAAATGTGCTTTATTTTTCCCACAGAGTTTGAAGCAGCTTTTAGAGGAGGAGATCAGCACCGCGCCCTATTACTCCTCGGAGGAGATGGGGGTGGCGGGGAAAGAGGCAAACAAGTCGGTATTTGGAACTCCAGAGGAGCACCCGTGGGACTCCTCCGACCCCAGCAACTCGGCTCTGGCGGGCAAAGAAAACATCCTATTGCGTCTCTTCAAAGAGCTCATGAGGACCTCCAAGCGTTCGTGGAGCCGGCACAAGAAGGGCGGGCTGAGGAGCTGCTTCGGTGTCCGGCTAGAGAGGATCGGCTCCTTCAGCGGGCTGGGATGTTGAAGGTAGGATCTGCGGAGGGATATGACTTTATTCCTCCACTTCATATTTATTTAAATCAGAGAAAATAGTTAGAGAATGGAATTCTCTTTTCCCAACACGAAGCAGAGATGCTGTCAATTTAGTGTCAAATATGAGTCAATATTAAATGGAAGACAGTTCCTCTTTATACTCACAGGTGTTTGTGACATACAGTAAAAACATTAAAGTAGTAATAGAGTGAAAGAAACAGAATGCTGGTAAAATATGATGTAAAATAGGTAAGTACCTTAAAATAAAACGCATTTGCTTGATTCTAAAAAAAAAACTCCTACCCTACATTAACAATTATTGCACATTAATACGTACACTGCAAATTATTTCCATAAAGTTACAATATGCAACTGTACTATTTCACAATAAATTACATTATTATCACCTTAAAGGCTATGACTGTGATATTTAAACAGTACTCTTATGCATGGGCTTTAACTGTGGGGTTAAAGTTAAATACAGTAATTTTACAGGCATACTGCTAAATCACAATAATATGCACATATAACTACTGTAAGATCAGCTACTGTAAGATCACAGTATAAAGCTGTCATTTCACAACAGTTTATTGTATAAATGATACACTTATTTACTTACTGTGAAAGTAATGCAACTAGTAGCTAGTAATTTACTGTAAATGTACAATCAAATATTTTTCAGACCTTTTTTGAGTGTTTCATTGTAGACATCAAGTTATTATGCAAATCTTACGCAAACTGATACAAACTAATAATAAAAATAATAATCACCGAGTCACTGAGCACCACATTAGGTGTTACTGAGCTTCTGCATTGGAGCTGCTGGAGCTTTGGTGGCTCATTGCAGGGCACGTGCAGCAGCTGCAGTTCTGAAACTGTAACAAACTGCCTTTCAACATGCTATCATGTGTTTTTGTTCTGTCAGCAGGCATGGATGAGGTCACAGTTCTCCCATCTGCACATCAGTGTGACCATCAGCAAAGCGGAGCTCCTCTCATAGTCACAGATCTTTGACTGACACTTTAAAGGGCGGTTACTTCACTCTCTCCTGTTCATGGTTTTCATTTAGAACTGTGATTTCCTTTTTCATATGTGAGCTATTAAATAATAAATTATTGTAAATTTATTTATTATTTATTATTTTCTTGTTGGATAGAGTTGCCTTGTAATAGATTGTATTGTAGTAAAATAATTATTTTGCATAATGGCTGAATCTGTGACTGAGTTTGTTTTTTTCAGCTTACTCATTTTCAGAGGGAATATTGTCATGCTGTACACACGTTAAATAAATTGGTGTGATAGATGGAAAACCATTCAATTCATATCAATGACATTTTAATATGATCGTCTGCTGTCAGGTGTTCAATCATAACTATTTAGAGTAAGAAATGACACAACATTTTAGAAAAGTGAAAATTTAACATTACATAATGCTGGAACAATACAAAAATGGATGCAGTGAATAATAGATGATGAACATTTAACTGTCTCTGGTAGATTAAAACCTTCACCTGGTTGAACATGGAATATTTCAGAGGTCAGTTGTGTAACAAGCAGTCAGTGTCATCATAGCCTTTAAAAGTCTGGATGTTTTAGCGGACAACAAAAATACATAACTCATGTTGCAAGGATGTGTTGAAAAGGCACCGTGTCCAACGTGACACATGCAAAAATATGTATGGAAATCTTCACAATCTTTTTTAGTTACATCATTCTTACCACCTGGCCTGTTACAGATCACATATGATGATGAATGAAAATCAGAACATTTTACAATGAAATGGAGCTTGCTTGAGAGAAATAAGTTTCTGAAACAATTTCATTCAAGTCTAATGCACTTGTAACAAAGGAAAAGTGCATCTGAAGTACTGTGCTAAGCTACTTGTACTTAATTTACTTACTCATGCTACTTAATATTTTCATCTAGCATTCACTGGCCACTGGTAAGAGGGAAATATTCCTTTGTACTCAACTACCGTCATCTTCCACTATAGGTTGGATGTCACATACAAAACACATTATAAGCTTATAAAATTCAATGCACTCTTAAAAATAAACCATTTTGGCCTGTGACCTCATAAACACATCGAAGGAGAAGAAGAAAAAGAAGAAGAGGAAGCAGTGTCTGGGCAGGGTTTCTTGTCATGCTTTAGATGTCTATAAATTGTTGTCAGTTTCAGCAAAGAGGCATTCCCTCTCTAAACTTGTTTAGGCAGCAGTAGCTCAGTCTGTGGGGATGTGGCTCAGGACGTAATGAGAACCAGAGCGTCACTGCCTCAAGTCCCCACACAAAGCCAGTATGGATTGTGACTGGAGAACTGGAGAATAGCCAGTTCACCTCCTGGGCACTGCCAATGTGCCTGATGAGAATGGAACTTAATCAAACCACCAAAGTTGTGGTTCCAGCCTGGTCTCACTCAGTGAGACCTCAGTGATTTCCAGCATCATACACCGAGGAAAGAAGCCATCCTTTCACATCAACATGATACACAACAGTTACTTAACAGCTCCCGGTGGTGTCAGGGGGAAACACAGCAGGGACACAAAAAAAGTTGAGGGGACGGAAGTCCGTGTAGGGCAGGTGGGAGACGAGGTGTACATGTAACAGGCTGAAGTTGACATGGCATCCCAGAATATCAACAACAAATGCACCCAGGATGCCTTGCACGTCAGATCTCAGTGTGGAAAGTCCATGACCAAATGTCGATATGTGACAAGGTCAGAGTGGGAATTTGTTGGTAACACCCAACCAAAACCAAAACAATGAGCTGAAAGAGGCTAAAATGTTGTGTAGAGCTAAGAGGAAGTGTAAATAGGGAGACAACTGTGTTTGTAACTCCATTCTGACATTATAGTGAGTCAATTGCTAATATTAAAGTATTGATAAGTACAGCCTTCATGTTTAAATAAATATTGGTAAATTAGACAGAATAGTTTATAAATGTATAGTGAGGTTTCACAGTGTTCTTACTTCCCGCAACAAAGGTCAGAGATCACAGTCTGCCATAGAGCAACACCTGAGAGCTGGTAGGACACTTGCATCTTTTTCGAGGGCCCTTCACTAGAGGGGAGGATTGAATTTTGTTCCTTGAATTAAAGTCAGATATCTAAACAGCAGGCTACCCTACCACACCCCTCAATTTAGTAACATTGTCACACTGTCTGATAGTTTACTACTTCCCGTGACTCAGTGACAACAATGTCCCATGTACAGGGAGGTTGGAGTATGTTTCTCAAATAAAGTAGCATATGGAAGCAACTATGTCATATGAATGCCCCATATCTATGAGAGAACACTTTAAAAGGAGCCATTTCCGACAGCTCCTGTTATCAGAATCAGGTGTCAGGAATGCCAGTCCAATTCCTGGCATACTTATGTGTCAAGCCTATGTATAAAAGAGCTGAGGCTGCTTCTGTTGGCTCCCACATCCAAACAGCTACCAGGCAAAGAAGCCAAAGATCCTCCATCCATCCACTGATACAACCAACAGGAGCTCAAAGAGAAACATGAATCTGTCTTCCATCCCCCTGTGCAGCCTCCTTCTCATCTTAAATGTGCAGCTGCTCAGCACATATCCCATCAGCACGGGTCTGACTGACACTGACATGGACATCCTAAAGGTGAGTCTCTAAATTCTTGTGAAACTTAGTTTTGGAAAGTTGGAGTTCGAAGGAACATGGATCCTTTAAAATTCAAGGCAGCCTGCAGCAGTGAGACAAGACAGCCTCATCTCATTTACATAATCTAACTTTAGTTATAGATTGTATTGTACAGAGATCATAATTTAACAGCAACCTCCTGTATGTACCTCTGGGACCAACTATGACTTTATGGGAATGTGATCTGATATGTTGTTACCGAAGTGAAACTGGTGCTCTAATAAGTTTAATGAGTATGTAATAAATAATTAATGCCGCAGTCCTGTCACCAACATTAACTTGAAGGACATTTGGCCTGACCATGTTAATTTAAGAAAATATGAATGCTTTTAATGCTTCTAGAATCAGGCTGTGACGTATAACATGCTTAAAAGTGTTACCAGAAATATTTGAAGGCCCCTCCTGTATGTGCATATGCTCAATGCAAAAAATATATATATATTTATTTGCAAGACTTGGCCTGACTCATGTATATGTGGACATTGCAGGTGCTCCTTCAAAGACTAGAGGAATCAGCTCCTGATGTGGATCAGAGTGTCCCTGCAGGGAGGGACGGTGTAGACAGCCTCAACATAGACGAAAAAGTAGATGAACAGCGGACCCAGACTGGACTGGATGAGGCAGTTATAAGGGAGTTCCTCTCAGCAAAGAACCTGAAGAGCGTCCGTAACGACTCGTCCAGGAAATCCTCAGGCTGCTTCGGTCGACGGATGGACAGAATAGGCTCCATGAGCTCTCTGGGGTGCAACACTGTTGGCAGATACAGTAAGTTGTAGTTATGGCATCCGCAGAGAAATTAATCAGGAAACATAAAAGGTCTTATTAACAGAGTTGTTGTTCTCTTGCAGATCCAAAGTAAAGATGAAGTCTTACCATCTAAATTGTGGAACTGCAACGTCTTTACCAAAAGATATATTTATTTGAAAGCTATTTATTTACTAATATTTATTAAATAATGTTGGTGGTGTACAAATATATTTATTTAAAATGGATGTAAGACTGTTCTTTATGTATGTTCTTGAATAAATGTTTACAACTGCACACCATTTGACTGAGTGTTGCTTAAGCATCATCATGCACAGGAAAACAGTCTGTAAACACACACACACACACACACAAACAAAGATTATAATGTGAATGAAAACAATAATTCTTCTGCAACATTCCTGAAATTTCTGCAGCGATTCCTGAATCACTGCTGAATTATGTTTTGTTTTTGAAAGATGAATCAATGTTGATTTCGCAATTTTGTTTCAGTGTTGTTTTTGATAAACTTTAAATGTTGAGATAGATCTTTATGAAATTTCAGTGTTGATTTATAAGAATTTTGTCAACGTTTCAATGTTGTTTTTTTGACAACAACAACTGACATCATTTCAACCACATTGCAATGTTGAAGTTCAGTCATGTGCCAGCTGGGCACCTCCAATGATACAACAAATGTCCACTTTACATTCATCATAACATAGTTGTACCTGATGATGATGGAAGACACAGGAACATGTATTACATAACCTTAGAACTGTCTCCACTGTTTTGTCTTCGGGTAAAGGGTTCATTTTAACAGGAGAAAGCCCTTACATCAGAACAGCTGATTCTCGCTCTGACGCTGTCAAATACCACCACTTTGTCAGTGATTTCAGCATCAAACTTTTGCTCTGGTATGATATGCTGGTTTGCATCAGTTTGTAACACGGTCGGACAGAACCTTTTTTGTGTAGTATGATACATCGCCAGTCAGACAGCTGGCACATGTCGTGGTAGATGTAGAGCCAAATCTCAATTTCAATGTTCTGGCACAGGTCGTCGGGGGCAATCGACACCTTCTGTGACATTCTACACTATGACTTTCTTATGACCTCTTCCTGACATTTTTATGACTTACCAAAACTAACTGTGATATAGGCTACATAGCATTTGTGTACATTCTAGTTTTCCACCTGGTAATCCATTTGAAAGTAATGAAATAGATAAATAGTACAGTGTTTGATTGTACACAGCAGTAGAGCAATGGCTCCTGTTGAGGTACAGCAATATCACTTGCACAATACATGCAGAACACCATAATACGAAAAACCAGTGGTAATATTAATTTATTCATTTATTATCCCTAACTGCTTATCCTAGTACAGGGTTGTGGAGCTGCTGGAACCTATCCCAGCTGACATTGGGCGAGAGGTGGGGTACACCCTGGACAGGTCGCCAGACCATCACAGGGCTGACACAGAGAGACAGACAACCATTCACGCTCATATTCACACCTACTGGCAATTTAGTGTCATTAATTACCTGCGTATCTTTGGACTGTGGGAGGAAGTCAGAGAATGTGGAGTAAAGCCACACTGAGACGGGGAAAACATGCAAACTCCACACAGAAGGGCCTCAGCTGGCTAGCAGATTCAAACCTAGAACCCTCTTGCTGTGAGGCTCAACATTGTCATGGTCTAGTTACTGGATGTCGTGCAGTATTTTCTACTGTATCTTGGGGGCTTCATCAGTGAGTCGGGTAGCTCGGTTGTCATGGAAATGGTTCCACTGTCATCAATCAATCAATCAATTTTATTTATAAAGCCCAATATCACAAATACAATTTGCCTCACAGGGCTTTACAGCATACGACATCCCTCTGTCCTTTAGACCCTCACAGCGGATAAGGAAAAACTCCCCAAAAAAAAATGGTAGAAACCTCAGGAAGAGCAACTGAGGAGGGATCCCTCTTCCAGGACGGACAGACGTGCAGTAGATGTCGTACAGAACAGA
The DNA here is from genome assembly GCA_035609425.1 of Epinephelus awoara. Taxonomy (NCBI): domain Eukaryota; kingdom Metazoa; phylum Chordata; class Actinopteri; order Perciformes; family Serranidae; genus Epinephelus; species Epinephelus awoara. Next base: position 42,641,612 of record CM069301.1, on the reverse strand, counting down.
TCAGCATAACAAATTAACAGTAATCTGTATGACACAATACAGTAATCTGTATGACATCCTCGGTAATGACAGTAGCTTACAACAACATTCATGAAAGTAATAATACTGTCGTTATAGTTCTGGCTACTGTGGTACAACATGTTGAAAGTATATATTAGTATCAGGCAGTATACATGTATGATAATATCATATGTCTATAATAGCAGTAGAAGTATGACTAATGATCAATGATGGCAGCAGCAGCAGCAGGAGGCATCTGGCAGGACCACGGCAGCAGCACAACCACACACGTCACACTATCCAGGCACCGCTGCAATACGAGTTAACCTGAGAGACAGTGGAGCACAAAGGCTCCGGAGAAGAAACCGAGTTAGTGACATCCAGAATGGCCGAGTAAAAAAAGATGCAGTAATAGGATACGAGAGAGAGAGAGAGGGAGAGAGAGAGAGAGAGAAGGTGCCCGGTGTATTATAGGTGGTCCTCCGGCAGACTAGGCCTAAGTCAGCCTAACTAGGGGCTGGTACAAGGCAAGCCTGAGCCAGCCCTAACTATAAGCTTTATCAACGAGGAAGGTCTTAAGTCTAGTCTTAAATGTGGAGACGGTGTCTGCCTCCCGGACCATAGCAGGAAGATGATTCCACAGGAGAGGAGCCTGATAGCTGAAGGCTCTGGCTCCTGATCTACTTTTGGAGACTTTAGGGACCCCGAGTAACCCTGCGTTCTCAGAGCGCAGAGTTCTGGTGGGATAATATGGCACTATGAGCTCTCTAAGATGTGACGGAGCTTGACCATTTAGAGCTTTATAAGTTAACAGTAGGACTTTAAATTCAATTCTGGATTTTACAGGAAGCCAGTGCAGAGAAGCTAAAACAGGAGAAATATGATCTCGTTTCTTAGTTCCTGTTAGTACACGTGCTGCTGCATTCTGAATTAGCTGAAGAGTTTTTAATGATTTACTTGAGCTACCTGATAGTAGAGAGTTACAGTAATCCAGCCTCGAGGTAACAAAAGCGTGGACCAATTTTTCTGCATCTCTTTGGGTCAAGATAGGCCTAATTTTCGCAATATTACGCAGATGAAAAAATGCAGTCCGTGAGGTTTGTTTTAAATGAGAATTGAAAGACAGATCTTGATCATCAGTTAAGACAATGAAAACAACACATTTTCACTCTGACCTCATCATATATTGATGTTTGATCCTGAACTTTCCACATCAACATATGCCATGCAAGGTACCATGGGTGTGTGTATTTCAAAAACAGCATCAGTAGCTCAGTCTATAGGGACATAGGGAACCGGAGGGTCGCCTGTTCGAGTCCCCGTCTCCGGAGCACAGCGGCTCCGGAGAAGAAGCCGAGTTAGTGACATCCAGAATGGCAGAGTTAGCAAGATGCAGTTATAGGACACGAGAGAAAAAGAGAGAGAGAGAGAGAAGGAGAGAAGGTGCCCAGTGTATTATAGGGGGTCCCCCGTCAGACTAGCCAGCCCTAATTATAAGCTTTATCAAAGAGGAAAGTCTTAAGTCTTAAATGTGGAGATGGTGTCTGCCTCCTGGACCATAACAGGAAGATGATTCCACAGCAGAGGGGCCTGATAACATGTGTCTCAATACTCCAGGAGAAACTGAATAAGTGGACCTTGAGATAAGAATCGAAAATACCAATAGTGTTGTCTCATAAGTTTAACTTTAAAAGATAACAGGGAAGTACATATTGGTAAGGAATCTTCACTCCGATTCAGTGTGAACTACATGTTTGTCTGAATTAATGACAACATATATTTGCCGATTCCAACTGATTCAGACAGTGTGCATGTGTCGGTGAAAATGACAGCTGACAAAACAATATCCACTCATCAAGAGGTGGAGTTAACTTAGTTGTCATGGAACAACACACATTCAAACTTTCCATGAATCTGAAAACATTAGAGACTTCTGTACATGTTGACTTCAGAGTTGCTATTTGCAGTTTATTCTAGAAATTGGAAAACAATCTCTACTCTACTCTATTACATTTAATGTGGAAATACATTGATTACTTTTCTTAAAGAGACTGAGAGTAGAGATCGTTATCAAAATTATGTCTGAGAGCTGTATCAATTTTTCATCTCAGACTTTGCAAGAAATCAATTATGCGCATTTTCCAAAATGTCAAAAAATGGTGTTAATATTTGGCATCGTCTATTACAAATCCATCTTTACTGGGTTGGGGGGAAACAGCCCTGTAATTTGTTGGAGTACTGCTAGTATACATAACTCAAAACCAAACCAAAATGTTATCAACTATCATAATGACTATTATATACTATAAATGTCTTATATTGATGATTACATTGTTTCCTTCCTCTCCTTATCTAAACCATGTGATCTCCCTGTAACCCAGGCGTAGCAGTTTTAACCTACTATGGTATTTTTTTAGGCTCAGGAGGGGAGACAGTGTTAAGTATTTGCATGGTGAACACTGCATTCCTGTCAATACACACTACATCTGATCTGAGCTCAGAGTTCCACTATGGCTCCAGAGGTCATGCCACTGCTGGCTGGTAAGCGTGATGATACACAGACACACACAGACTGCTACTGAGACTGTGTGTGTGTGTGTGTCTGTGTCTGTACACACACACACACACACACACACACACACACACACACACACACACACACACACACACACACACACACACACACACACACACACACACACACACCATGCAACAGACAGTCAATGTCAGTGGTGCATCATTTTGTAGATCACCTCAAGTGCATTCTGACACCTCTGCATGATAAGACAGCTGGTCAGATGTTCCTGTAAGTGGTACTTGGTGGTAGGTGATTTGTGTGTGTGTGTGTGTGTGTGTGTGTGTGTGTGTGTGTGTGTGTGTGTGTGTGTGTGTGTTTGCGTGTGTGCATGCGTGCATGTGTGTGTGTTTCTTTGTGTTGGCATGTATATAAAATGTTGCAATGTAGGCTGTAGTCTCAGTAGCAGCAGCAGAGGGATAACATGAGGACTGCGGTCCTGTGGGGCCTGCTGGCCCTGCTGTGTCAGCACACACTGGTTAGCAGCCACATACTGGGGAGGCCCCCTTCTACTGGTGACCTGGTTCAGCTCAAGGTAAGAAACTATGTCACATCTTTAGTTATCACACTTGTTTGTCTTAAGACTGCACTCTGGAAGGTGAGGTACATTCACAGGTAAAGACAGGGAGATGGCTAACAATGTTGTTGAGATGTTTTCCAGCAACTGTTGCTTTTCTCCACACTGTATCCAAAAAAAACAAAACACATTTTCTTATTTAACTTTAGTGGTTTCTCATTATGGTAAAAGGATATAGTGCCTTGCTAGTTTTCCAACCACTCAAAGCACTTTAACACTGCATGTCACATTCCCATATGGTGGCTGAGGCTGCCATATAATGTGCCATCTGCTACTCAGTTAAACTTTCACATATACAGACAATGAACACTTTGGGGCTCAGTATCTTGCCTAAGGATACTTTGACATATGGGCCCGAGGAGCCGGGGCTCCCATCCTCCCATTAGCGATGGACTCTACCTCCTGACCCACAGGAGGTAGTCTTATATAGTTTTGGTTTTATTTGTCCAGTTTTTGAGATTTCTGCCACCCACCACTATTACTACTATATTTGAGTGATATTTCCCTGGAAATCAAGCCACAAATTGCAAATGCACAATTCATAGGGATTCTGGAAGGAAAGGAGCTTTCGGATGCTGTTAAATCAGAGGTGGGCATTCACGGCTCTAGGGCCATATAGGGCTCTTTAGCCCCTCTCCAGTGGCTCCCTGTGGCTTTGACAAAAAAAATATATAGAAATGGATAATGGTTATTTCTTAACATTTCAATTTTTAAATGTATAGCCTATAAACTAAATAAAATGTCTCAACATATCGTCAACTAAAATGTGTGTTTTTCATCTTTTCCTCAAGATTTTGCTGAACCTCAACAGTGGTGGCTAGTCTTGAGTTTTACTAGTTAGCTCACTATGGATTCCAAATCCAAAAAAGAAAAAGTATCAGAGGAAAATAGAGCATTTAACAGTGTGTGCATGGATTTGTATGTTTTCATTGCCAATGCTGCAAAATAGAGTACAAAATAATTATAAATAGCTCACTGCAGAGCAGCCACCTCGCGAAAAAACATATATGGGATACTGTTCATGACTTGTTTTTAATTTTAATAGGCAAATTTAGACTTAATAGGTTGTTTCTTTAATTATAAGGCTCAAACAAAAGAACTAGAATGCTTAACTCAAACATCTTTAGAGTACAACAAGTGACCACACAAAGATGATGCAATAGCAAATGATGTTGTCAGCACTCACAAATATGTGACACTTTATAATATACAACAGCAAAAGGAAACTGACTTATTTCAGGCCTAGGCTTTCAAAGCCTCCAGGTTTTGTGGCCCAAGATTTTTATTTTTTATTTTTGGCCAAAAATGGCTCTTTTGATAGTTAAGGTTGTTGACCCTTGTGTTAGACCATCGGACATGCCCTTCATATGATGCATGCTGAGGCCTTAAACATGTCCATGCCCAGATTTTTTTTCACTTCTAACCGTGAACCTCACCCACATCATCCCCTAACCCTGGATAACAAGAATATTTCCTAAAACGTTTCACTGTTCTTTTAAAGGGGTGTAAGGTACTAAACAACCTGTATCAACTACAGAAGCTGTAACTGGGAGAATCGAGATTAACAGCTGGTGGCACAAATTGTCTAGTCAGAACCATTGAAGCTGTAGTTGGTAACTTCTATAGAAACTAATTTTTGTCACATTTGCTGAAAATGTCACTATATTCACACAGTAATACATGAGACGGATAATCTGTGGGAAAAAATGGTTAAAACAAATGTTAAAAAGGTGGGTTATGCCAATAAAAGAAAAGCCAATAGCCAAGCAGCAAGCAGAATAAACTGAGGGATTAGTGTGTGATGTCATATGGAAGTGCTTTCCTCATCTACATGCCCCAGTGTGGTGCTGGCATCAGTCACATTACTTATCCTTATCCAAAAAGTCACTTCAGAGCTTGTAACTTTTGTGGATACAACCACGCTACTCGGTCAAGTAATCAACTTCACTACTAAAAAGCTATTTGACTCAGCAAGTAGTGATGTCACGGCCATGCTGCCGAATACTGCTGTCAGTGAGTTAATTGCTGCTTGTGAACTGTGGTCAAACCATCAAACCAGGCAGCGTTGATCGAATATGAATCAAGATTCTGTTATTGCGTGGCCTATTGCTCACCTCAAATATTTTCAGAAACATATTTTAGTTACCGTTTAGTTGTGAAATGAGAAAGTTTGTTAGCTAGTCACTATGTTGGACACAGTCAAGCCAAAACCAAACATCGCCCACCAGCTGGAACAAATTGTTACTGAAAACAAAGCAATAGGCAACGCAGTAACCGAATCTTGATTCATATTTGATCAATGCTGTCTAGTTTCAGCCTGACTGCAGTTCAGGAGCAGTGATTGACATGATTGACAGCTGTGTCAGAGACTCCTCGACTCTGATTGGTTGTATTTTATTCAGCTGCAGTAGATTCTCACAGATTTCATTAGAGACAGTCTGAGGAGGAGGAACATGATGTTTTCCACAGATGACAAGTGACAGTTATATGACATAAAAAATATCTTTATAAAAGTTACCAACTACAGCTTTAAACCACCACAGAAGAAGAGGATACAACAAGATGTAGGTCCAATAAAGAATGCCAATCAAATCTTGAACTAAATAAGAACAACGTGGAAAACATGAGGGAAATGTAACATTTGGGTTTGTTTCCTGTGTTAGTGTGAGGAACGTTACAGCCTCCTCTTCACTCCATACACATCTGATGTTTTGTCTTTAATTTAATGTATCTTTAATGACCTGGAAGCTTAATGTACCACATGATTTATTCATTAAGTCTGTTTCCATTACTTTGTCGCATGTTTTTAACAATACACCAAAAATTCCACCTGAGCCACGCATAAAAACTCATTTGCAACATTTTGACTTTTGCTCAGATTTATGCCAGTTCCTCTCAGGATTTTTTTTCTGCAATATTTGAAAATGCACATAAAACAGGTAGATGGAAATTCACTTTCTGAGTTATAAGTTACAATCTACAACTCTGTCAACACCACATACAATATTATGAAAAGCCTAAGTACAAGCAGAATATACAGATTTTTCTGTTCCAGAAGTAGGGAAATCTCATTTCAAACATTTAGCTTTGGAACATAACCTCACTCAACAGTATGCCATGGTTCACTCCATGTTATATACCCAAATGGCGTGTTAAGATTCACTAAAAGGCCTATGTTCTTAATTCATAATGTGGTAACTGTAATATAACACCATGAATGTAACCAGTTTGAGTTTTGAGTGTAAAGCCATCTTCACCTTTCCACACTAGTCTCTACTGGAGCGCTTTGAAGAGACTGTGGCTGAAGCAGGGCAGGAGGACTCTGAGGGAGATGACCAGGGGACAAACCAACAGCCTGAGAACGGCCAGGCCAGCCGGGGATGGAGCCTGGACCAGGAGGAGGACCAAGAACCTTTGATATTAGAAAGATCTAAATTACCAGCTGAGGGCCACAGCAGGACCATGAGTCAGAGGAGCCATCTACAGGACCTGCTGATGACCGCCAGGAAACGGGCCTCTGGCTGCTTTGGAGCCAGGATGGATCGAATAGGAAATGCCAGCGGCCTGGGATGCAACAATGGAAGAGGTAAGACTGCAGCTGAGAATGGCAGAACGAAATCAAATCAGGAGGGTCAAAAGAGGTTAGCTGGTTAGGTGGTCATAGTTCAGAAGGCAGCTTTGTGCATGCGGCAAGAACATAAAAACATGTCTACTGTAGCCTGTGTTGTTGTTTTTTATCAGAGATATGATTGTATGCAGAGCCAATATGAATATTGATTATACATACAATAACAGAACTCTTGTCCACAGATGCTGATTTCTTATTTTTGATTATGTCCTGACCTTTCCTCGCCATTTTTCTTGTTTTTTCATGTAACTCCCTCTAAAATGATATATCATTATGACATTTCTGTTTGTGTCCAGATGAAACAAACAGAAACAATGTGTTAAGAGGTGTTGGTAGGTGTTGTTTGAACTTTGGACAGAACCAGGCTAATTGTTTCCCCCTGCTTCCAGTCTATATACGAATACAAATACGAATACGAAAACTTTATTGTCCACAAAGTGGAAATTTGTCTTTGGTTTCACCATTAACATGTCTCAAGGCAAGAGGACACACAAAACATAATAAAACATTGCAGAGTAGAGGATATAAAATATGCTAAGCTAGGCAAACCATGTTCTGACTCCAGCTCTGTAATGGACACACAGACGTGAGACTGGTATCCATCGGAACATTTCACTCCTGCAGCACTAGACACAACACTACATAAACTAGACCTACTACTGAATACATAATCAGCAATTTGTCATCTCTTACTATTGGATGTAATGAACACTGTGGCCTCTTAAAGCTACTACCATATAATAAATATGCATTAAAACAATCCAGTGTTATATCACCGGTTATTCATAATGTTCATTATGTTTGTGTCTTCTTTCCGTTCAGGGTAATCTGACCGTTTCCTGTGACACATGCTGGATTGGAGTTTTATCTCCAGCTGAGGACACATCCAGACAGATTGCATTTGTATGGTTTTGCATTAGTCACACTTCAACTATGTGTGTATCTCATATGTATACTTGTCAGTTATGTAATGAATTCTGTTGAGTCCATTATACACTGCGTAACATTCAAAGGAAGTGAAGTACATAGTTGTGGGTGTGTTTCAAACAAATAAACTCTTTTTTCATATGTAGAATTCTGTTGTTTGTTCAATCAATCAATCAGTCTATAGCCCCTTTTACACTGCCAGATTTTCCATGAATGTTGGGTCTGACTCACTGAACTGATACACAGCTGAGCTGCCTTTTACTGGAAACTAAGTCTGTTAAAAAAAATGGGGAGGTGTGTGATTGTATTCATGTGGCTTGACTCCTGGTTACGTTAGCTGTTAGCTTGGAAAAAACAGTCTCTATTAGTATTCTCTATTATAGTTTGCAGTATTCTTTTGCGACAAGGTTCAGACCATTAGAAATGCCATCATTTCCACAACACCAATAACAACCCTGCAGCCACCTAGACACTTAGAGCTGACTCATTTTGCACCTGTAACTGACAAAACTGTCCAAGAGATCATCACCAGTCTGAGTTCATCTACATACTGCCGTGATGTGTTACCCACTAGATTTCTAAAGTCTGTGCTGAGCAGTTTGTTACCACCACTCGCTCACATAGTTAACATGTCACTACAGTCTGGAACATTCCCAAAGGCCTTGAAAACTGCAGTCATAAAGCCTCTCCTAAAGAAGAGCAGTCTTGATGCCACAGTACTGAACAACTACCGGCCCATTTCAAATCTGCCGTTTTTAGGCAAAGTCCTTGAGAAAGTTGTTTACCAACAGCTTACTGACTTTCTCCTAATGAACAACTCCTTTGATGTTTTCCAGTCAGGTTTTAGACCCCATCACAGCACTGAGACCGCTCTTATTAAGGTGACAAATGACATCCGCCTGAACACTGACGCAGGCAAAGTCTCAGTTTTAGTCCTGCTAGATCTGAGTGCTGCTTTTGACACTATCGATCATGAGATCCTGTTACAGAGATTAGAGGACTGGGTGGGCATCTCTGGCAATGCCCTAAATTGGTTGAAGTCCTATCTAGAAGACAGGAGGTACTTTGTTGAAATTGGTAACTGTGCCTCAGACCACATGGCCTTGACCTGTGGGGTGCCCCAAGGGTCAATCCTGGGACCCCTTCTGTTCAATCTATACATGCTGCCTTTAGGCCAGTTAATACAAAGTAATAATGTGTCCTACCACAATTATGCAGACGACACTCAGATCTATGTCTCACTGACAGCAGGTGAATATGGACCAGTAGATTCACTCTGTCACTGCATCCAACAGGTCAGTGTGTGGATGCAAAACAACTTTCTCCAGCTAAATTCAGACAAGACTGAAGTCATCGTATTTGGTCCACAGAAACAAAGAGAAAGTGTCAGCAGTCACCTCCAGTCTCTCTCTCTAAAACCTACAAATCAGGTTAGAAATCTCGGGGTAATAATGGACTCAGACTTGAACTTTGACAGCCACATCAAATCAATAACATCAGCAGCCTTTTACCATCTAAAAAACATCGCCAAAATCAAAGGTATAGTGTCTAAACTTGACTTGGAGAGACTTATCCATGCATTTGTCTCTAGTAGGTTAGACTACTGTAACGGCCTGCTCACTGGCCTCTCCAAACGGGCCGTAAGACAGCTGCAGTACATCCAGAATGCTGCTGCTCGGGTCCTGAGCAGAACCAGGAAGTACGAGCACATTAGTCCTGTGCTCAGGTCTCTACACTGGCTTCCTGTGGCTCAGAGAATAGACTTTAAAGCAGCTCTGCTTGTGTACAAGTCTCTCCACGGCCTAGCACCAAAGTACATCTCTGACATGTTAGTGCCATATGAACCATCTCGGACTCTGAGGACCTCAGGGACCGGCCTCCTGCTGGTGCCCAGAGTCAGGACTAAACATGGGGAATCAGGGTTCCAGTTTTATGCAGCTAAAATCTGGAACAGTCTTTCTGAAGATGTGAGACAGGCCTCTACTCTGACAATGTTCAAATCTAGGCTCAAAACAGCTCTATTTCACTGTGCATATGACTGAAAGGATCTTATCTGCACTCTTCTCTTTTAAAGTTCATTTTATAATGATTATTTATGTTTTTATTTTTTATTGTGATTTTAATGCATTTTCTTCTTCTGTAAAGCACTTTGAATTACTTTGTGTACGAATTGTGCTCTACAAATAAACTTGCCTTGCCTTGCCTTGCCTTGCCTCTATGAAAATGTATCACTTAGAAGAAATGATTGGAATCACTCAGGGATCGGGGTTACGTAATTCACCAAGTGATTCGTTTACCGAGTGATTCGTCACGCGGTAGGCAGTCCCTCCCTGCACCCAGAGATGGGCAAAAATACATCAAAATGTATTTTGATACAAAATAGAACATACCCCTCAATTAAATTTATCTAAATGAAATACAAAATACTGGTGCCAGAAAATGTATCAAAATAAAATACATGTGTTTTGTATTTTCAAATACAGAAAATACTTCTTTTCTTTTTCTTTTCAGCAGCGACCCGCAGCTCTATAGGTCACGGTCGGTCGGTCGGTTGGTCAGTTGGTCGGTCAGTCCACAAAGCTTTTCATGAATAGCTCAAAAAGTCCTTGACCAAAAATGCTCAAAATTTACATGCTTCAATTGGAGACCACAAGTAACTATGCCAGAAAGAACAACCATGATTCATCCATTAATGGCGTGATAGTAGCAAATTTGGTCACAGCTATTGCAAATTTGCGCTTGTTTTATCACAATTTGGTATAGCAGAGTATTCAGGTTTGGGCTATCGCTAGCTTGATATTATAACTATCATCACCATGTATTTATACAATAGGCTGTGCAGCCAGACCCAGACATAAATCATACATCAAGCTAGTTGACATCTGTCCCACCCAAATATTTACCTTGACAGACAATCTGTTGAACTTGGAAGACGTGAGCAGCAAGGTAGTCTATTGGTAGTGTGGGTCCATCCATGTGAGCAGCATGCCTGGCAAGTCTAGTCTAGCTGTGCTGTGAACTGTCCACCAACAGTCTAGCTAAACAGCAGCAAGATACTGTAGCTACTGTAGCTAGTTCACTTGTTTGCTGTCTAACTTGGAGCCTTTGGAGCCCTGTGTTCAACTTTTTTCAAATGAAGAAGAGAAAAAAAAGGTGAGGGACATGTAGGTTACCCTAAAATATTATTTATTGATTCAGATTTAGATTCAGACAACTTTATTGATCCCACGTGAGGCAATTCATTTGTAGCGTACTCATCCCAAGCATCAACCACAACAACATACAATTTCCTATGTTAGGCACAGTCCAGTAAAACAGACCACTAGATCATTGAAGGGCACATTGAATGGCCCAAGTTTTAAAAAACACATAGATAAAAATATTTAAAAAACAAAACAAACAAAAAAAACTTTCTTGTGGAGAAACTATTTTGAGTATTTTAAATACAAAATTACTCCACTCAAAAGTATTTTGTTACAAATTACATTTGCTTTTTATCGGCCTTATCAAATACAAATTACAAAATACTCCAATGTAATTGAAATACGTATTTTAAATACAAGTAATAGAAATACTGCCCATCCCTTCCTGCACCCTTTCTACCTCAAGACTCACAAGTGATTCATCGTTCGCACAGACTGAGATGAGAGCAGCATGGCGGAAGCAGTCAAGCCAGGTGCTGGCAGGACAGGTGCAGTGCTTTTTATTTTATGGATTAATTCTAAGCGTGCTAAAACCTGCCAATATTAATCCGTCAATAAAGCTGGTTGACAAAGCGCACCTACACAGAGACTTTTACACCGAGAGTAATGGGATTGACCAAACAAAGAGCAAACAAACAATCCATACCACACCGAACTTCAGATTTGGCAAGCATACCCTGGCGTTGACTTTCATCCTTCCTCAGCTGCACAGTCATATAAAGAAACACTGGTCTAAGGTCAGCATACAACAGGGCAATGCTCTGCTTGTTACAATCTGTTTGTTGCTGTCTGGAGATGTCCATCCGTGCCCTGTCCCGCGAGGGGAGAGAAGCGCTGCATGTGCCGTGGACAAAAGATGCAAGGCGGATTAATTTTCTGGCTGTTTTGCGGGCTCCCGAGTTTGAGCTACCTGCCTGGTATCCTGTGGTGCGTCTGGTGGGTAAGTGATTCACCGAGGGACTGCTGGAGTGGTGGCGGCCTCGCACCGGCGGATCGGTACAGCTGTGAGGAGATTCGGACCCCGGGAGCATCCAACATCCGTGTCGGAGGGTCAACAGGTGCAGATTTTTCTCCGTTCTCAAGCGACAGAGGTAATTATCGCTTCACTCAACATGGTTGCATGGACAGGGTCCGTGAATCACCAAGCAGTCCATCTATTCTGTCGGCGCAACAAACTAGGCTACATCTAACTGTGCATTTACACCAAAAGCGCCATGAGCGTCATAAGTGGCCGGTAGCTATTCATTTTCAATGTACACTTGCTACGAAGGGCGTCTGGAGCATCGGCGGTAGCAAGCAGCGCGATGCCAGTGAACGGAGCGTCACTGTGAAGTTGAGAGAAGCTCAACTTTATGCAAATGAGCAGTGATGCCGCCGAAGCAGCAGCCAATTGCAGACCGTGAATATTCTCAAGGCGGGACAGTGAAAGAAAGAAAGAAAGAAAGAAAGAGATCTTCTGCAGCGCAGCTTGAAAGCCCCACCCCTTGGCAGCATTCTGCAAGCCCTGCCAGAGCTGCCAGGCAGCGCGATGCCAGCGACCTGAGCGACCGCTGGCGCTCATGATGCTTTTGGTGTGAATGCACAGTAAGAGGGTGATCACACAGAAATGAGATGCTAGAGACGTGGATGCTTCAAAGACGCTTGAAACGCTGGAAGCGCTTATTCAATGCCTGCTAGACAAAAAACACCAGCAAGGAGCACCTGTGGAGCGCACACACACACACACACACACACACACACACACACACACACACACACACACACACAAACACACACACAGACACACCACCTGTCATCTCCCTATGTCTGCCCTTGAATATAGTGTTTCCCTCAAAGACAGTAGAGACAGTACTAGCTTACGTGAAACTATCACGAGCTATCAAATCAAATCCAACGTTGTTTATGTTGCACTTTTCATACATAAATTTGCAGCACAAAAACTGTGAACTACGAAAGAAGGTCACCAGCCCTCTCACATATCCCACTGTCTGAAAGTTAACTAGTTGCTACACGTCGTCAATTACATTGTACTCACCAGACAAATTCGTTGCGCTGCTCACACAGCTCCATGTGTGTCTCCTCCTGTGTTTGTTTGAGTACTGAGGTGTGCATGTGTTGTATAATTCTTAAAAATCAAATATTGTCAGGATAAATTTCTCGTCTTTGGATTGCATTGTGTTGTCTGTTGCTCATAACTGCCGTAAACTGGCGTAACTGACCAAACTGCCGCAACTGCCACAAAAAAACAGGAAGGAGGATTTGATTGGCTGCCTGGGCCAATGATGACAATGACAAATGGTGCTACTGGCGTCTGACGCTCAAAAAGTTGAAAATATTTTAACTTTACAGCATCTACGCGCCTCTAAAAAGAAGTGTCTACAAAAAAGCGCATCTAAAAAGACGCCGGAAAGACACTTGAACGCCGATCAGACGCATCGTATCATAGGAAAACAATTGTTTTACTGGCGTCGCATGTCTGTGTGATCGCCCCCTTAGCTGTCACTGGATCAAACTGCAAACACTGTAAAAATGAAGTTTGGAAACTTTCCAAACTCCATGCCAGACAACATGCCGCACACTGTAAAAAACAAGGTTCCAAATACAGTGATCTCGAAAAACCGGAAATTGAACTTATTTCAGACTGTCCAACCACTCAAGAATAATCTGGGACCCAAAATTAAAGCCAAGGGGCATTTTAGGAGGACACTTACACTTGAATATAAGAAGTTTTAAATCTAAAAGTGATCAAATTCATCAGCTATTATTGGACTCCAACCTAGATTTCCTGTGTTTATTAGGGCTGTACCCAAATATTCGGATATTTGAGTATTCGTTTCTATGGGTGGGTATTTGTTATGAAAATTTGATATTCGATATTCGTTTTTTTATTTACTTTTTTTTTTTTTTTTAATTATTAGGACCCGAGCGACAACAAAGTCGTCCACGGAGGACCCTGTTGAAATCGTGCTTATTATTATTATTAGGGCCCGAGCGACGACAAAGTTGTCCGTGAGGACCTGATTGTAATCGCGCTGTTTATTATTATTTATTATTAGGGGCCGGGCAGCCTAAGCTGCCAGGACCCCACTGCATCTTCTTCTTCTTCTTCTTCTTCTTCTTCTTCCGAGGAAATCCTACTTCCCATGCGCGAAAAATTACCAAACTTTGCACAAAGGTCAGATCCCATGCCAGATTGCCTCAGCTGCAAAAACAGGCCAATAGTCCTGATGGTGGCGCTACAGCAAGCCTCTAAAGTTCAACATTTTGAAAATTCACAACAAATCAACCATATGTGCTACAAATTTGCAACTTTCACGAAAATGTAGCTCCAATACTGAAGAAACTCCATCACTCAAAAAACCTATCTCCTCCCACAATTTTTGCTCAATTGACACTAAACTTGCTACAGAGCATCTTCAGACTGTCCTACACAAACGATCCATACAGATTTTTGATTTATCGAAAATTGAGCCTACAGTGCATCAAAATGTTTGACTGTAAACGGTATTGTAAACATACGTGTATATATATATATATATATATATGTATGTAGGTTGCTTCGGCCTCTTCTGGTCCGGCTGCAGGTGCTGCAGCTGCTGTTACCGAGAGGTTGGTTGTGATCCCAAGAGACTGCAAATGTCCCATGTTTAATGGTAAGACAGGCATAGGCATTGTTGAATGGGTGGAGGAAGTCCAGGCATGTGCACGAGCTCGCCACCTTTCCGTGGCAGACCAAGCATTGTTTATTTTCGATCATTTGGAGGGAGAGGCGAAGGAAGAGATTAGGTTTCACTCTGGTGAAGAGCGCAGAGACCCAGTTCTGGTTCTTGGCATCCAAAAGGAGCTGTATGGGTGCAGCCAGTCTTATGTCACCCTACAGCAGGCTTTCTTTTCTTGGCACCAACAGGAAGGGGAGACACTACAGGAGTTCTCCTTAGCTCTTATCAATCAATCAATCAATTTTATTTATAAAGCCCAATATCACAAATACAATTTGCCTCACAGGGCTTTACAGCATACGACATCCCTCTGTCCTTTAGACCCTCACAGCGGATAAGGAAAAACTCCCCAAAAAACCCCTTTACCGGGGGAAAAAAATGGTAGAAACCTCAGGAAGAGCAACTGAGGAGGGATCCCTCTTCCAGGATGGACAGACGTGCAGTAGATGTCGTACAGAACAGATCAGCATAACAAATTAACAGTAATCTGTATGACATCCTCGGTAATGACAGTAGCTTACAACAACATTCATGAAAGTAATAATACTGTCGTTGTAGTTCTGGCTACTGTGGTACAACATGTTGAAAGTATATAGGCAGTATACATGTATGATAATATCATATGTCTATAATAGCAGTAGAAGTATGACTAATGATTAATGATGGCAGCAGCAGCAGCAGCAGGAGGCATCTGGCAGGACCACGGCAGCAGCACAACCACACACGTCACACTATCCAGGCACCGCTGCAATACGAGTTAACCTGAGTGACAGTGGAGCACAAAGGCTCTGGAGAAGAAGCCGAGTTAGTGACATCCAGAATGGCCGAGTAAACAAGATACAGTAATAGGATACGAGAGAGAGAGAGAGAGAGGGAGAGAGAGAGAGAGAGAGAGAGAGAGAGAGAGAGAGAGCAAGAGCGAGAGAGAGAGAAGGTGCCCGGGGCATTATAGGTGGTCCTCCGGTAGACTAGGCCTAAGTCAGCCTAACTAGGGGCTGGTACAGGGCAAGCCTGAGCCAGCCCTAACTATAAGCTTTATCAAAGAGGAAAGTCTTAAGTCTAGCCTTAAATGTGGAGACGGTGTCTGCCTCCCGGACTGTAGCAGGAAGATGATTCCACAGGAGAGGAGCCTGATAGCTGAAGGCTCTGGCTCCTGATCTACTTTTGGAGACTTTAGGGACCACGAGTAACCCTGCATT
The DNA here is from genome assembly GCA_035609425.1 of Epinephelus awoara. Classification (NCBI taxonomy): domain Eukaryota; kingdom Metazoa; phylum Chordata; class Actinopteri; order Perciformes; family Serranidae; genus Epinephelus; species Epinephelus awoara. The sequence continues at coordinate 42,625,784 of CM069301.1, read as the reverse complement.
CTCAGAGCGCAGAGTTCTGGTGGGATAAAATGGCACTATGAGCTCTCTAAGATATGACGGAGCTTGACCATTTAGAGCTTTATAAGTTAACAGTAGGATTTTAAATTCAATTCTGAATTTTACAGGGAGCCAGTGCAGAGAAGCTAAAACAGGAGAAATATGATCTCGTTTCTTAGTTCCTGTTAGTACACGTGCTGCTGCATTCTGAATTAGTTGAAGAGTTTTTAATGATTTACTAGAGCTACCTGATAATAGAGAGTTACAGTAATCCAGCCTCGAGGTAACAAAAGCGTGGACCAATTTTTCTGCATCTTTTTGGGTCAAGATAGGCCTAATTTTTGCAATATTACGCAGATGAAAAAATGCAGTCCGTGAGGTTTGTTTTAAATGAGAATTAAAAGACAAATCTTGGTCAAATGTTACTCCGAGGTTTCTTACGGTAGTGGTAGAGGCCAGAGCAATGCCATCGAGAGAAACTATGTCATCAGATGTCAACAGTTTTAAATTTGATTCGATGTCGCCCGCTCTGGCCCCAGGGATGCATTTGATTATGGCCGCTGGTGTTGCTAACTTCACGTTCCGCAAAATAGAGCTGCCAATAACCAGAGTTTTATCGTCAGCGGGTGTGTCGCTGAGTGGGGAAAAGCGGTTGGAGACGTGAACAGGCTGGTGGTGAACCGTGGGCTTCGGCTTGGAGTTACGCTTCTGGCGCACACTTATCCAACGTCCCGGCTGAACGGGAGTTACCGGAGGACCGCTAGCAGGAGCTAAGGCTATGTTATGTGGCTCCGCACCGGCTACAGGGGACTGGCTAACTACCGCAGCTACTGAGTGATTTTCCATGGTGCGGAGCCGCGCTTCTAATTCACTAAGCCTCGTCTCCAGCGCAGCAAATAAGCTACACTTGTTACAATTACCACTGTCACTAAAGGAGGCAGAGGCAAAACTGAACATGTGGCACACCGGGCAAGAGAGAGCAGAGGGAGAAGCCATCGCTAGCAGTCAGGGCTGGACTGGGACAAAAAAACGGCCCGGGCATTTCGAGCCTGGACCGGCCCACCAGGTATTGATGGGAAAAAAACATAAGCCAACTTTCTTAACTGGTATCTTTACTCTAAACAAAGTGGTAAAAATAGTTGTCATATATTACTGTATATAGACAGTACTTACTTAAAGGAACACAAAAGGCTGCTATGTAGAACTTTGCATGATGAAATCCTGAAAAATAGGACAGAGAGGAACACAAATGAGGTAAATGTTAGAATGTACAAATGACAAATTGCGCTTTAGTGATATTTTCATAGACTATGTACTTACCATATCGATAAAAATTGCTCAAGACCTCAGCAGCAACAACACTCAGCAAACAGAACAGAGAATTTCCTCACACATGGCAACCTTTAAAAAGTGAAAGAGACAGAGAAAGGTGGGAAAGAATGAAATTTGATGGACTTGCTCTGATGATCACAATACTGATATCTTTAAATGAGTTGCATCATGTGTTTTACACAGTGATACTTACAACAAAACACAGTCCTCAACAGTCTTCAAAAAATGAGAGGCAGCATCCTATAGGAGACAGTGAGAGGTTAAGGCCACTGATTCATCATGTTTAGGACTACCAGGGTGGAGTTGTGAAACAATCATTATTATTTCATATTAATATATAATATATATACTGTATACTGTATATATAATATATTAAAACATTAAAACATTATTATTATTGTCATTATTATTATTGATAACAATAAAAATAATGATAATAATAATAATAGATTAAAATGTTTAATATTTACCGGCTTTCACCGCTGCCTCCATCCACTATCCACTTACAGTTACATCAGCACACAAACAACAGCAGCCGCTTACTGACAGAACTGCTCTGTCCATGCAGTGTCAGACTTTTTAAACAGAATATGAGACGAAATAAAATTGTAGTCTAGTAAGAGCACGGAACACACCCCAATAGCGTTCCTAACAGCTGCTCTGGTCCTCTATCTGTATCAGCAGCAGTCATAAGCCAGCAGCAAAATATTCTAATATATGCTAATTGGTGCAAACATCCAGGAAAAATAGAGAGAAATTTATTTACCGAAATAATCTACACTAACCGTTGGTTAATACAGTCTACACTACAATAAGCCATATTGTCACAAAACCTATCCAATCACTGGCAAACAAACACGAGCACTGCATCGCTTTCAGGGCCGGCCGCTGGCATAAACACTCTATGCGGTTGTTTAGGGCCACAACCACTAGAGGGGGCCACATGTTCAGTGTGTTGTTTTGCATTTTGTTCCTCTCTTTATTCCAATACAACATAAATCACGGTAACATATCAATTTAAACTGACGTATTAGCAAACTATACAGGAAAAATACGCAGGAGTGAAAAAATAAACTAGTAAAGTCAGTTTGTGATTTGCTGCTTCGTGCGTAACCATGGTGACACGGCACCGCACGGCTCTGGAGGGAAGCCGCTGGCGCCGGGGCGTTGTGGGTAACGTATCGTTCCAATTTTTATTACGATGGTCTGGGAAAACAGCTTTAAAAATGGCTCCTAAAAGAAAATTTAGGAGCGGTGCTGAAGGACGAAAAAAAAAAAAGATGGAGACGGAGAGAAGATCACAAGATAAAGGTATGTTATAATGTGACTGTCTGACTGACTGTTCTGAATCTCAGTGAATTAACTGGAGCAATCTGCCGTTTTTCTTGCTAGCACGCTGCATTGCAGGCAGCTATTCTAAAAATAGCATTGAGAGAGCACTTTATTGTTGTGTCCGATATGTCGGCAACACTGTCAACAGTATAAGCATGGGGTTAGTAAACGTAATAATACATAGCTAGCTAGCCTGTAAGCTAGCCGGGCAGTCAGGCTCAACACTACAGCTGGGGATGGGGATGACGAGGGCTCTCTGCTGGATGCATCATGTCAAGAAATATGAAAAGTAGACGGTGAAAACACAGCTTTTAATCAAGAATGGACTATGAACAGAGTCTTGCAGGCAGTTCAATGTGTCAAATAAGAATAACTCTTTTGTGATATTATATAGTCAATCCATTTTATTTTAGGATGCACATTTTTGTCAAAAGCTCACTGTATTTAGCCCCTCACAAGAGAAAAAATAAACTATAACAATAATTAACATCTGTGTATAATGTGAATGATAGTTTCTTGGGGTATACATTCATTCACACATCACATCAATAGTATGTGTTGAAGCTGCAGGCCAAGCAATAACATGAATAGGTCTAGTTTTAATTTTTTATTGTAAAATTAAATTTGTGTTTTGATTTATTATTTTAATACATATCATATTCAATATCTGAACTGGCCCAAAAAGTTTAAGGATATCCATTTACTTTCCAAGCTAGGTTAAATTGTATTTTTTAAAATCTCATATATAAACATATAAATGTACATAAAAATAATAATATTTTAATGTATTATTTTTTTTCAGGGGCCTTATTGAAATATTTTGGACCGACCTCCGCTACACCAGGTCCATCTACGTCAGCAACTGCCATGACTGAAGGAACATCATCAGAAGCTTCAGGGGCATCTACTCCGTCCTCTGATGTGAGTGTGGCCGCAGAGGACATAGCTGAGGGACCACAATCTATGATTCCAGCTACAGAGGCCATAACTGATGTGCCTTCTTCATCCACTGATTTTCCCTCTGCCACCTCCCAGGATCCACCTGCAGCACAACCAGTAGATCCATTTGACTGGCCATCTGTCCTGTCAGATGCAGACAGGACAGACATTGTAAGCAGAGGGCCATTTCAGGTTGACCCATCATTCACCTTTCCCAGAAGGCAGGATGGAAGACGCTTTCATTACCACTTCACATATAGGACACTGGTAAATGACGAAAAAATTAAACGAAGCTGACTTGTCTACTCCAAGAAAAACAATGCAGTTTACTGTTTCTGTTGTAAACTGTTCTCCAGGAAGAGCTACAAGCTGGTTAAAGAGGGACTGTCAGACTGGATGAACATTGGATCACTGTTGAAAGCCCATGAAAACAGCCCTGAACACACCAAACATATGGTCACATGGAAAGAACTGGAGCTTCGACTTAAGAAAGGCAAAACAATTGACCAGGTAGAAATGTCACTCATCGAAGCATCACGAAAACGCTGGAGGGAAGTTCTCAGGCGGCTGATTGCCATTATTCAGTCACTGGCTGAAAGAAACCTGGGTCTCAGGGGAACTGTTGACATGTTACACAGTCAGAATAATGGCAACTTCTTAAAAGAGGTGGAACTTTTAGCCAAGTTTGACCCAGTCATGAGGCAACATGTTAACCAAATTGAAAGTGGAATGTATTCACATTCCACCTACTTAGGCAAAACAATTCAGAATGAAGTGATTACATGCATCAGTGACAAAATTATGGAGACAATGGTGGCTGAAATTAAACAGTCCAAATATTATGCCATAATTTTGGATTGTACCCCAGATCTCAGCCACTTGGAGCAGATGTCTGTTGTGATCAGAACAGTGAAGTTGGGAGAAACACCTGAGATCAAGGAGCACTTTTTGGGCTTTCTGATTGCACCAGAATCGACAGGACTTAGGTTGTCTGATCTCATTTTGAGCAGGCTGGAAGAACTGAACATTCCCTTCAGTAACTGCAGAGGACAATCATATGACAATGGTGCAAACATGAAGGGCAAAAACAAAGGAGTGCAGGCAAGGCTTTTGGAGAAGAACGCAAGTGCCCTGTATGTCCCCTGTGGGGCTCATACTTTGAATCTAGTTGTGGCTGATGCTGCCAAGACCTCTGTAGGTGCAACCAGTTTCTTTGGCAATGTTCAGAAGATTTACAATCTGTTCTCAGCTGCTATCCAGAGATGGTCCATTTTGAAACAGCATGTGACCATTACTGTAAAGTCCTGGAGTGAGACAAGGTGGGAGAGCCGTGTCAACAGCATCATTCCTTTGCGCTACCAAGCATCTGGCATAAGGGATGCATTGCTAGAAGTCAGGGAAAAAGCAACAGATGCCATCACAAAAACTGAAGCACAATCTTTGGCAGAGGAGGTTGGGTCATACAGATTCCAAATCTGCACAGTTGTGTGGCATGACGTCCTCTCCATGATCAACACAGCCAGCAAGCTACTGCAGTCTCCCACAATGCAGCTGGATGTGGCAGTCAACCTCCTGGAGAGCACTAAGAGCCGTCTCTTGAGCTACAGAGACAATGGCTTTGCTGCTGCACAAGCTTCTGCAAAAGATGCATGTGAGGAAATGCATGTGGATACTGTACTGAAGGAGAAGAGACTGCGAAGCACAAAGACTCACTTTGCTTATGAATCACCAGATGAACCAGTCAAGGATGCCCTGAAGAGGCTAGAGACCACATTTTTTAATGTGATAGTGGACTCTGCTATTACATCTTTGGATGACCGGTTTGAAACACTTGGACGAGTTGAAAGCCAGTTTGGGGTGCTGCAGAACTTCTCAGCCTTGGATGAGGAAGCACTGAAGAAACAATGTGAGGAGCTTGAGAATACATTGAGGATTGGAGAGGATGCTGACATTGATGGCAGAGAGCTGGCCATGGAAATCAGGAATCTTCCTCAGCTACCCACAAACAGGATGTCTGCATTTGAACTGCTGGACTTTGTCCAAAAGAAAGAACTGACAGAGTTGTATCCAAATCGTTGGATATCCCTGAGGATTGCCTGTACCCTCCCAGTTACAGTGGCATCAGCTGAAAGAAGCTTTTCAAAGCTTAAGCTGATAAAAACATACCTGCGATCATCTATGGCAGAAGACCGCCTCACAGGACTTGCCATCATTAGCATAAACCATGAGGTTGGCAAACAGGTGTCCTACGAGGATGTCATTGATGATTTCGCTTCAAGAAAAGCAAGGAGGCAAAGATTTTGAGAACTTTCTTGCTGATGTTGGATGGTGGTGAAAGGATGAAGCTATAGTTTTTACAGTAGCCTATAGCTGTTCTTTTGTACAATAGTTAACACTTTTCACGGTTTCACTATACTTATTTTGAGTACTTTGCACTGTTATACTGTAGTTCTATTTTCTGTTTATTTGTCAGAATGTTTTAGCTTTAATTGATTTCATTTGTCATTGGCTTTACTTATTGACCTTGTTATAGGCAAGTTAATTGCTTTTATAGTATAAATTTGTTGACTTTATTATTTATTATTTTGAAAATTTTGCACTCTTACTGATCATTGCTATTTGTCAAAATATGTTACTTTTTGGTGTTAATTTGTCATTGTTTTTACTTATAGGCCTTGTTAAATCCAAGTTAGTTGTTTTTATAGTTTAAATATGTTGACATATTTTTTTTTTTTATTTTGAACACTTTTCAATTGGTAATTGTCTTAGCCTCTCAGAATTTGATATCGTTTTGAGGATACATTGTTTTAAAATAAAGTAAGATATTTGTTGTTAATCATGTGCATGTCTGTTTTAATTCAATTACGAGCAGTGCGTGTGATTTGGTGGTTGCTCTGTGTGTGTTTTGGAGCCACAAACAAAATCTTGCTTAGGGCCACCAAAGTCCTAGGGCCGGCCCTGATCGCTTTCTTACCTTCAGTTCAAATTCGGCGCCAGCCACGGGTCTCTCCTCCTCCTGCTTCCCCCTCTTCTCATCCAGCTGACGGCCACGTCCACCGTCATCACCCGCTGGGGCCGAAGTAGAAGCTCCTGCTTCAGCTCCTCCAGGTCCAGCAAACATCTGTGTTAATTTAACACATTTGGCTGCCTCGGCCTGAAGGGCTTGCCTTTTTTTATCACGCAATTTCTCCGCGCCTCCTTTCCGCTTTCTTCTGCTCTCCATGTTTATTCGCCTTGCTCTCTCACTGTATGATCATTGATTGACACCTGCGGCCCGAGAGAGGGGGTGGGCATCAACCCTAGGCTGTAGGCTAATTGGTCCAGCCAAGAATCAATCATGACTGTGGACCCATTACCAGTTTTGTTTACCATGAGGCGACAGCCTATGTCGGGCTGCTGGCCCGTCGGCCCACCGGGCAAATGCCCGGTATGCCCGATGGCCAGTCCACCCCTGCTAGCAGTAAAGCTAATGTAGCTACCAAGGCTAGTAACGTGCAAACAACAGCTAAGAGATTAGCGAGAAAGTCGTAGAAAGGAGGAGAGCTATGAGTGCTTAAATAGAACTAGTGTGGGTTAAGAGACGTTTTAAGCAACTGAAGTGAGAAAGCAGGCTAGTAGAATTCACCAGAGCACAGAGAGTACAGAGACGCTGCCACAGAAACACCGGGAATGACACAACTTGCTTACCGCAATACGTCAGCACGTCGATGACGATAGATATGAACTATCTCGATAGATATGAACTATCTCTTATGGCTTTGATGGCGCAGGTTGAGCAACATGCACCGGATGGGATGCCCAATGCTGATGCTCTTCTTAGAGATTATAGAGCATGTTCTTGATAGCTCCCTCCATTGAGAGCTGAAGCAGTTGGTCCGTTGCCAACCCGTCATAACCCTGTTGGAGCTGCGGAGTGAGGCAATTAGGTGGGAGAGGGAGGGCCTTCCAGGTGGCGTTAGGGGTCGTAGCTTGTCACTGCCAACTGCTTATGGCCTCCAATACGGAGTGCAGGTTGCTCCCCAACCAGTCACCCAGGTCACTCCCCATGGACCAGGCTTGGGTGAGGTAATGGATCTCTTAAAGTGTCAGCAGGAGCAGCTGAACCAGCTTGCCCAGACTGTAGCCTCTTTGCAGGCCCCTCCCCCACAAGGCCCGGCATTTCACTCTGTAATTTGCAGGAGGTGCCAGCAGCCTGACCATTTCACCCGAGAGTGTGACCGTGAGTGGGCTCACCCTCGTCAGCGTGTTAACTCTGCCACTGGTTCCAACTCAAATGCTGCCATGCTCTCTCATTCTTCCTAGCAGTCGGGAAACTGAAGCCCGCTGAGCTGCCGCTCCACAGCTCAGTTGGGGAATCTACAGTTCACAGCCGGATGTGGCAGCCAACTTAATTGCTCCGTGGGCACATTTTAATGTCTCCATTGGAGGAGCCAGTGTTGAGTGCTTGGTGGATACTGGTTTCATGGTGTCCACCATCACAGAGAGGTTTTTTTGGCGCAGTTGAACCTTGGGGGCATGACCGCCTTAGCTCTTGCCATTGGTTGCAGCTGCGTGCGGCTAAGGCAAGGTGATGCTCAGCTGTGGGATTCTTGTTGTGAGAGACCCCCCTGGTATTGAATCTTCTGTCCCTGGGATCTTGGGGATGAACGTAATCCGCAGATGCTACAGAGAGTTGTTTGGTGTGTTTGGGTCCTCTCTGTTTGAGTCTCCCCCGGTGTCAGGAGCACCTGGTGCGGTTGTGGCAGCCCTACAGAAGTGCCATCAGTGCGTGACCCAGGTCGCGCTGAGCCTCACTGGTTCAGTGAAGGTCCGAGGCAAGCGGGTGATGTGCATACCTGGTAGGGTAATGAAAATGGTTGCTGCCACCTGCTCCGAACAGTTTTCTGGCCAAAGCACCCTGTTCGAGCCACCTGAGTCTGGTCTGCTAGCGGGGCTGTTGGCTTCACCTTGCCTGTTAAAGGTTGTTCGGGGTAGAGTGTGGATCCCAGTTATTAATGTGGGGACAACTGAGGTCCTTATGTATCCTCGGACTAGTCTCGGCGCCTTGAGTGCTGCACAGGTTGTCAGTCTGCCTGCAGGAGTGACTGAAGTGGGGTCAACTGTGGCCACTGTGTCTTCTCAGGCAGCCACCCCTTCAGCCCTTGACAGGATGGGGTCACTGGATCTGTCTGCAGTAACTGAGCAGGAACAGGCCTGTGTGACGTCCTTGCTGTATAAGTACAACTCAGTCTTTGCAGCTCATGATGGGGATTTGGGGTGCACCAATCTCCTCTCGCATGATATATTTCTGCTTGACGACATGCCGTTCCGGCAGAGGTATCGGCGCATCCCTCCCTCTGAGTATGAGGTAGTGAAGGCGCATATCAACCAGCTGCTCGAGTCACAGGTCATTCGGGAGAGCAGTAGTCCATACGCATTGTTTCCATCTCTCATTGTTCTGGTCCGTAAGAAGGACGGGAGCTTACGGCTGTGTGTGGAATACCGCCTCCTCAACAGCAAGACCAGAAAGGATGCTTTCCCACTGCCTAGCATTTAGAAAAGCTTGGACGTCCTCTCTGGGGCCCACTGGTTCTCTACCATTGAAAGAAGGGGTCTAGTCAGGCTCTGGGGGCAGCATGGAACCCTCAGTGTGAGGAGGGCTTCAGGGCTTTGACGTCCAAGTGGGTCTCAGCCCCAGTGCTGGCTTATGCTGATTTTTCGCACCCTTTCATCGTTGAGATTGATGCTAGCCATGGTGGGCTCGGCGCTGTGCTCTCACAGCAGACGGACAGTGGCTTACGCCAGCAGGGGTCTCCAGCCCACTGAGCACAACATGTCCATCTATAGCTCCATGAAGCTGGAGTTTCTTGTACTCAAGTGGGCCGTGACAGAAAAATTCTGTTTGTTAGGGCACAAGTTTATTGTGTACACCAACAATAACCCATTGAGCCATCTCCAGTCCGCTAAACTTGGTGCTGCAGAGCATAGGTGGGCTGCTGAGCTTGCTGCTTTTGATTTTGAAATCAAGTACCGTTCAGGCCACAGCAACAGGAATGCAGACGCACTTTCGTACCTGTTGTCGATTCATCTGCTCCATTCTTGCCTGGCACATTGGTCCCCAGCAGCATTTATCAGAGTCCACGTCATGATCCTGCAGTGGTAGCTCGTCAATCTCTGGTTTCTGTTCTTCCATCCCACTCTGCATCTGATCTTCATTCCATGCAGGAGGTGTTGGTCTTTTGGCACAGAGGGTCCCTCCCCACCTCCATTGAGAGGCAGTGGCTTTCCAAGCCTGCCATGGCCTTTTGTAGTGTAAGATTTAATTACCAATCAGAAGAATGTTCATTAATCAAGTAACTATGTTTATTGATAATGTCTTCATTAATCAGGTAAATGCTTTATCTTGCCTAAGTTGATTAAGACTGAAGACTCAGCACATATAGAAATGTGTTATGTATTCATGCATGATAGAAACACTTCACTCAAGCCTAGGTACTGAGAACACACACACACACACACACACACACAGATGTACTGACTGAAAACACACACACATCCAAGGAGAGCACACAAATGTATTACTGAGAACACGCACACACACAGATGTACTGACTGAAAACACACACACACATCCAAGGAGAGCACACAAATGTATTACTGGGAACCTGCAAGATCCTTGGGTCCCACGGATTTTTAAAAACAAGTGTGACCGAAAACAAAACCATTGTGACCAATGGATGCAAGATGTACCACTGAATGATTACACCCCCGCATGTTCTGAAGGGCATTGGGACAATGGACCAAGGAGGTCTACTGGACGATTAGAACACTAAAGTCAAGGCCAAACACCTGTTGTTGTTGCCAGCTACTCCACCAGCTTAAAAGACAGAGCACAAAGACGGGATGTCAGTCGCGTTCCGGAACGTGCCTTAATGAGTGTGTTTTAATGCCTGATAAAGCACATTAAACTCGATTGTACCTGATTCCTTCGTCTCCAGTGTGTCTCTGAGTACCAGCTAACTGAACCTAATTTACTGAAAGAAGCAGTGTTGAAGTCATCGGGAGCTGTTTGGCCCACTCCCAGGCCCAGAGTTTTTACTCTACAAGTGGCGTTGCCAGCCAGGAGGGACAGGACGGTCGGTGCTGGAGACCGGGTGGCGCTGGGCTGCGTGCCGGGGACATACGGCAGACCTAAATCAAAGGTAAGCAGAAATCTATTTTCTGCTGCGTATGTCAGTGGCGTACAGTGCTGTGGGCCACCCACGTCGAAGGTAATTGACAAAATCCTCCCCTAAAGAACCTAATCCTGGCATGCGGATTGATTGATTGATTGGGAAATAAGTAATAATGAAATGTAATCAACACTACTGGAGACGTCTGAGTCGGCTACAATAAGTGTGATCATAGCTCAGTCCATAGGGACTTGGGTTGGGAAGCGGAGGGTCACCTGTTCGAGTCCCCGTTCGGACCAAATATGGAGCGTGGACTGGTGGCTGGAGAGGTGCCCTTGAGCAAGGCACTGAACCCCCCAACCGCTCGGGGCGCCTGACCAAGGGCAGCCCCCTCACTCTGACATCTCTCCACTTTGTACAGGTCCTGTTTGTGCATGTGTGTGTGTCTTTCGGACCTGTGTGTAATTGACAAGCAAGAGTGAAAACATTGAATTTCCCCTCAGGGGGATTAATAAAGTAAATAAACTTAAAAACTGATCTTGGAGCGGAGAGAATGAATGTGTGTGAGAGTGACTACTAACAGAGATATTTAAAGGTGCACCAGAGGGGAAAAAAGAGAGAATTGTTCAATAGAATAAGCCAGTAAAAAGGGCTAAAAAGACTAAGTGAATAAAACAAGAAAACAAGAAGAAAATAGCCAGCAAAGGGTTGAACAGCCAGTAAAGGGTTAAAAGTATAACTGCACTGCAGCTACCAGAGGGCAGAACTGAGAAAAAGTCAGCAGATCGATCACAGTGTAAAAATTGTAATATATCTAAAGTATAACGTATGAAACTGTTGTAAATACAATGTAACATATATAAGGTATAACATATCAAGACGTTATGAATACAGTTTAAGTATTAAAAGAAAAAACAAACTCATGAGTATAAAAAGACTGAAAGATCAGTAGACGTCTGACCAACTGACCTGACAGACACAGAAGAGGGAGAGGAGTGAAGGGAGAGAGGAAAAAAGAACCAACTAATAAACTAAGCACATAAATCTCGCTGCTGTAATAAAAACTAGTGAAGCAAGATCGGAGATTAAAATCAAAGAGTATTTTACTGTAGATGAAAGAAGGACATGATTTACTAAATGAGATTTGGGGGGAGGAGTACTGCATCACAGAGGGTCCGTTAGAATATAACGGAATTCCCACTCACTTCTGGTTAGAAAGCAGCTACCGGGACAGAGAGCGGGTTGAGCATTGGCAAGACGAACAAGAGATTAAACAAAAGCTTTGGAACATCACTAAATTCATTAAATTAAAAAGAATAAAAGAAGCGCATCCAAGTGTCCTGTGGAAAGCAATTCTGCGCCAGCTGTGGGTTCCCTACTCACTAAATCCACTGTTACAAAACCTGTGTGATAAATATAAGAACGCTCCTGTGGCTTCACTCCCTCTACAACAAATACAGATAATAGAGCAGACAGATCAAATTGGACACGTTCCACAGCTGCAGATTGCTGTTGTGCCCAGAAAGGTTGAGTGGGAGACAGGGAAGCTTGGGTGTTTAAACCAAATTCCTCAGGAAGACGGGTCACATAAATTAGAGTACAATCCACATAAAGAAAAATACAAAACTGATATAACAGTAGGGAACATCATAGTGGTAATACGCACTAGGGAGACAGATCAGACTGGTTTTTAAATGTCTTCATAACTATTCATAACTTTCTGCACTGATAAAAAGATGTTTGAGCTCAAGCCAAATGAACACACGGGCCTCCTACAATGGTGACTGCATTGTTCTCAGGTGTACAACATCATTTGGACAGTCTGCCTTCTCAGTAAAAGGCGTTAATCTATGGAACACTCTACCCACTCACCTGAAATTGGAAACTGATACAAATGCTTTTAACAGAGGACTAAAAGCATGGTTAAAAGCAAAACAACAATGTTCACATGTATAAATATGGACTTAGTTTAATATTGTTACTAATATCACGGTTGCGATCATGTATCTTGTTTGTTTTATCTCCTATTGCTGATCATATGCTCTATGATCTTTGAATATTACTGTTTGCAATCATAACATTCTGTTTGTTTTATCCCATTTGTTAATCATATGCTCTGTGTTTTTAGAAAAGCTGCCTATGGACTGGTGTTGAAAATTAGCATGTGTGCTACACACACCTAAGCAAAGGAATCTGGTCTGTCCACTGGGACAGTCTCAATGTATTTGTGATGTCCATATCAAATAAAATAAACTTAACTTAACTTAACTAGATCAACAACCAGAAATTCCAACACACAGTGAAGCTAAGCAAGGCTACATGGGAGCTAAACAGGGAAAGATGGAGAAAGGAGTTTTAACTCCAGTGGAGATTGTAATGCGTCAACAACCCAATTGAGTGAAACACATCCAACGTTGTGTGAATAAATGGCACAAAAGAACATCTGGGAAAAATTGCTGGCCTATGGAGGGTACCTTTGATCTAGCATGCTGTGATGAAGTGGAATCAGAGCTAAGACATGCTGAAGCCAGGGACACCAAGGATAGTTATAAAAAAAGGAACAAGAGAGCTAAGGAAAGAGAAGTGTTAGGATGGTTCAAACAATTAGGAGGACACAAACAGAAGGTGCAGCTGGAGGAAAAGAAAAAAGAACATCAGGATCAAGAAGGGGGGACACCCACTGCACCACCTTTACCCATACCACTGCCTCCCCCCCATACCTACAGGAGCCAACACCACCAGCAACAGGACAGTATCCACTGATGAGTTCAAAAGATGTGGAAATGGAGGGGCAATTGGAAGGGAAATTCACAATGACTTATGAAACTGGAATGGCCCCTGTTTTCAGAACACATTGTTCATCACGTGGAACTCTGCCGAAAAGAAAAAAAGAAAATGGAGGAAGATAACAAGCAGCTAGCCAACAAGCTAATGCAGCTACAGCTGGGAGAGCTAAGTAAGCTGGTTAAAAGGAGAAAGAAAAAGCTAAGGTTCAAGCCCCAGTGATACCAGCAACCCCTACAGCTCACCAGGTTGTCCAGCCTCAAGCACCTCTGCAACCAGCTCCAACAAATCCCAACCTAGCAGGAAGCAACAATCCTGCCAACGCTACACATCACCATCATCACCATCAGCAGCCAGCACCAAGAGGTGGAGGCAATCAGCGACTTCCAAGGAGAGGCAGAGGTGGACCTAGGGGAGGATGGAAAGGGGGCCGAAACCAAAACTACCAGCAAGGCTACCAACAGGCCACACCCAATCAACACCCAGGCCCGCCAGACATGGGCACAGGTTACCCAGGAGCTAATCCTGCACCACCTGACAACTCATGTTGGGGGTGTGGTCAACCCGGCCATACGGAGTCAGTGTCCCAGCAACCCATGGGAGGGCCCAGCACAGAATTGGCCCCCCACAGAACAAGGACACCCTTGGTAGGGGTGCCCAGAGAAGCCTGAAGGGAACCTAATGTCACCAGCTATATCAGTACAGTCACACGATGAACCCATCATACCTGTTGTCACCCAAGAACAAGAATACCCGTTTATGGTAGACACAGGGGCTACATATTCATGCATTGGAAAAGAAGGGTCAAGGTTCCCCCTCTCCACATCATCTATAAAGACAATAGGCTTCTCTGGGAAATCACAAGTCATACCACTCACAGAGCCCGTTCCAATGCTCATTGCAGGCAAATTCATATGTGCACCCCTGTTGTATTCAGCACAAACCCCTGTGAATCTTTTAGGAAGACACATTCTCTGCCCTTTAAAAACGAAAATCATGTGTACTGCGGAAGGACTGTATTTAGACTTCCCTGACGAGCCCCAGCACATGATGTCACAGCTTCCCCTCAGCACAGCAGAGGTGAAGCAAGCATCAGTCTACTGGCTCCAGCTGACACCTGAAGAGTCTCATCTCAAACATGCATGGACTGAATGGGAGAAGTGGATTAGGGTACACTATGACACAGCACACACCCCCACGCTGCCACTGCACTGCACGCTCATGTATGACGCGGACCAGACTCACGTAGATTATCAAGAGTGTTGGGACACAATACTCAATAAAAAACCATGTCTAATCACAAGTGAAGATATGTTTTTGGGACCAGAAGGCGTGGCAGCAGCCGTTCACCTTCCAAAAAACCTAGCAGGATGGTTTCAGGTACCACATTCCACACCACACGTCACATTGTTAGTGGCAGAGGGATATGAGTCACATCATCTCGGTCCTATGGTCAGACGTGCACTGCAGGTGCAGGAGTAGGTGCCAATACAGAACAAATACATTCACATTTCCAAAGACAAACAGTTCATTAGGATCTCTGTTAAGGTAGGAGATGAGGCTATAGCAGGGACAGTAAGGGTAGATAGGAGCACGCCCGCACAGATGGCAGTCACCGCAGAACATGAAGAAATGCTAAACCACTGTTCCACTGCAGTTATGGACAGCTCATAAGACGGATGTGGGACTGATAAAGTCAGCCCAACCTGTACACATAAAGCTAAAACCACACACTAACCTACCATATCAGAAACAGTATCCTCTCAAGCAGCATGCGATTGATGGTATCAGACCAACGATCAAGGGTTTGGTGGAAGCGGGGGTATTAGTTAAAGTTAACAGCCCCTGCAACACACCCATCTTTCCCATCAGGAAACCAAATTCAATAGACTACCGTTTAGTCCACGATCTCAGACCAGTTAATGCCGTGATAGACGAGGAAGCACCGCACGTTCCAGATCCACACATGTTGCTTTCAAACATACCACCCAACACACAGTGGTATATAATCATTTATTTATGCAGTGTACCGCTACACCCAGACTCTCAATATTTGTTTGCGTTCACTTATGAATGTCAGCATTATGACCTAGCTAATTTGAACGTGCCAAGCACTGTATTACAATATGCAGATGATTTGCTTATCTGTAGCTCTTCAAAAGAATAATGTCAAAAGATTCCATTGCAGTGCTCATAGCATTAGCAGAGGGGGGACACAAGGTCAGTAAAAACAAGCTACAGTTCTGCCAGCAGTCTGTAGAGTACTTGGGCAGACAGTTGAGTGGGGATAAAAAGTGCATTGCCCCATCTCAGATAGAGGCAGTAAGTAAGGCTCCTCAACCGCAGACGGTGGGCCAAATGCTGTCTTTTCTCGGCATGACAGGATACAGTCGGCCATGGATTTGTGATTATGCTATAAAAACTGCTCCACTCAGGACAGACAAACAACACAACACAGCTGTCCTGGACGGAGGAAGCAGAAGGTGCGTTCCTCTCGTGTCTGCGCAAGGCTTTTTGTCCCTATGAGGCCACCGTCATTTACCCGATGGGAGGGTGGAGCGAGTGAGCCCTGCAATCTAGAATTTGACCACTGATGTCACTGTTTTCAACGGTTTTCAACCCATTTTACACACTGGCCCTTTAAGGGGTCTAGACATCAAGTATTTGAAAACACAAAAAATACACAAAGAAAATGAAATTACAATTACACCACTATATGTTGCTAAAGTCAACACACTGGCCCTTCAGTTTAATATATATTCATATAATTATATAATATAAATGATGGGAAAGTTACATGATAATCAGTGGACCACAAAGCCTGTCCATACTCTACAAGTCAGAAGTGTAGGGTATCTAGTATGAGCTTAAATAACGCGATTTTGTATATATGTATATATGTATAGATATAGATATAGATATAGATGTATATCTTGGTGTCTTGGTTGACACGCCTCTGCAACATTGCGTGGACATCGGGGGCAGTGCCTCTGGAGTGGCAGACCGGGGTGGTGGTCCCCATTTTCAAGAAGGGGGACCAGAGGGTGTGTTCCAACTACAGGGGGATCACACTCCTCAGCCTACCTGGTAAGGTCTACTCCAGGGTGCTGGAGAAGAGGGTCCGGTCGATAGTTGAACCTCAGATTGAGGAGGAGCAATGTGGTTTTCGTCCCGGACGCGGAACCGTGGACCAGCTCTTTACCCTCACCAGGGTGCTGGAGGGGGCATGGGAGTTTGCCCAACCGGTCCACATGTGTTTTGTGGATTTGGGGAAGGCTTACGACCGTTTCCCCAGGGGCATCCTGTGGGGGGTGCTCCGGGAGTATGGGGTTGGTGGCCCCTTGCTAGGGGCCATCCAGTCCCTGTACCGAAGGAGCACGAGTCTGGTTCGCGTGGCCAGCAATAAGTTGGACCTGTTCCCGGTGAGGGTTGGACTCCGCCAGGGCTGCCCTTTGTCACCGGTTCTGTTCATAACTTTTATGGACAGAATTTCTAGGCGCAGCCGAGTGGTGGAGGGTGTCAGGTTTGGTAGTGGGAGGATCTCATCCCTGCTTTTTGCGGATGACGTGGTCCTCCTAGCTCCATCGAACAGTGACCTCCAGCTCTTGCTGGGACGGTTCGCAGCCGAGTGTGAAGCGGCTGGGATGAGAATCAGCACCTCCAACTCTGAGGCCATGGTCCTCAGTCGGAAAAGGGTGGATTGCCCTCTCCGGGTCGGGGGGGAGGTCCTTCCTCAGGTGGAGGAGTTTAAGTATCTCGGGGTCTTGTTCACGAGTTAGGGTAGGATGGAGCGAGAGATGGACAGGCGGATTGGGGCGGCGTCAGCAGTGATGCGGGCGCTGAACCGGTCCGTTGTGGTGAAGAGGGAGCTTAGCCAAAAAGCGAAGCTCTCGATTTACCGGTCTATCTTCGTTCCAATCCTCACCTATGGTCACGAGCTCTGGGTAGTGACCGAAAGAATGAGAACGCGAGTGCAAGCGGCCGAAATGAGTTTCCTCCGTAGGGTGGCTGGGCTCAGCCTTAGAGATAGGGTGAGGAGCTTGGACATCTGGGAGGGACTCGGAGTAGAGCCGCTGCTCCTCCACATCGAGAGGAGCCAGTTGAGGTGGTTCGGGCATCTAGTAAGGATGCCACCCGGACGCCTCCCTTGGGAGGTGTTTCGGGCGTGTCCAACCGGGAGGAGACCTCGGGGCCGCCCCAGGACACGCTGGAGGGATTACATCGCCTGGCTGGCCTGGCAACACCTCGGGGTTCCCACGGAAGAGCTGACGGAAGTGGCTGGGGAGAGGACTGTCTGGGCTTCTTTGCTGAGGCTGCTGCCCCCGCGACCCGGACCCGGATAAGCGGAGGACAACAACGATGACGACGATCTATATACAGTATCTATACATATATATATATATATATAAATCTCTGAAATGGTTTTTTAATTGTTTACTATGTTCACAGATAATATTCTATTCACACATTTAGTGGTTATATGTGGATTTGTCAACTCCGACAGCTAACATGTCAACTCTGTCAAGTGTAAACCTGACAGAGTTGACATGTGATGGAGTTGACAAAAGAGAATGTATTTTCCCGCCAATACATGTGTTGTGCACTGCAGGTAGCTGAGTTGCTAGCTGCCTCGATAATCTCGCTGCATGCATAAATTTAATTCACTATTGTTTAAAAAAAAAAAAAAATCATAATAACGGAGAGACGATGATGACATGTTCCAGCTGTGACCATAGGAATATCAACATTGTTTGTAAAAAAATTTTAAAAAAAAATGTAAAACTTACCAGAGCATATTTGGTAGTGCTGCACTCAGCAGTCAGGAAGATGAAAAAGGGTCCTCAAGACTTTTGCTAACCTTGCTATTGCCTGATTTAGTAAGAATTATAAAAAAAAAAAAAAATCTGAGTTGACAGAAACAGAGGACATAACTTTGATAGGCAGATTTTTAAGGAAAATATTGTTTGATGTTCACTTTACGCATTGTTTTACAAAAATAGTATCATTCTTTTTTATATGTATATTGACACAATGGTATTTTTTTTTTTACATTTTTTGGGGGATGGGTCAATATTGTGACCTCTTGCTGAGGACAAGTACAATAACATGGACCTCTTAACTACAGACCAGACATTTAAACAAATTAAAAAAAAAAAACAGAAGTGGGTGATAAAAATGACATTGGTATATGCACTTCCTTCATATTTAACTTCCGTAAGTATGAAAATCATGATGAATTTATTGATTTTTTTCATTTAAATTAAACTTTTTTCTTATGTGGGACATGTTTTGTCCCATCTCTCAAGAATCAGTGATCTGTAAAAAATACAATAGAAAATAAATGGTAAATGGATCTGAATTTGTTTAGTGCCTTTCTAGTCATCCGACCACTCAAAGCGCTTTTTACACTATGAGTCACATTCACCCATTCACACACACATTCATACACTGGTGGCTGAGGCTACCATACAAGGTGTCACCTGCTAAATCAGTTTTTAACACACTCACACACCGATGGAAACATCATCAGGAGCAATTTGGGTTTCAGTATCTTGCGCAAGGATACTTCAACATGCAGAAAGGAGGAGCCTAGGATTGAACCGGTGATCTTCTGATTGGTGGATGACCCGCTCTTCCTCTGAGCTACAGCCGCCCCAGTTGAAATTGATAATAAGTAGGGATGGGTACCTTTCACATCTGAACCGATACGGTACAGATACCCGGTACCTGGGACTCGGTACCGGTACGCAACGGTACCTGTTTTCGAGACAGTCCTCCTCGAAAAAAGCGACCACATAGGTCGTTTGTACAAGCAGTGTATTACGGCCGCCTGTTACATTTTAAACCTAAGTGACCTCTAGCGGTCGAGTAAATATTGACATTCCGGTGTCTCAGGTGACCATATGAACTTTGACCTTTGTTACCAATCAAAAAACAATGTACTCAGAGGGGGAGGAGTTTCATTGAAATCATTTTGTGATTGAACATCGTAGCATTGGTAAGTCCGACAAGTTTGTATATTTAATTTTATTTGCTTATGTTTTATATTAAAGTAATCGATTACTTGCAATTCTTATGTAGCTGAGTTTGTTTAGTTTGACATTTAGTTACAGATCAGTTGTGAATGATATTAACGATATATGATTTTACCAATAAGACGATAACGTTAGCTCACATGCTAATGTCCGAGCTAGTTAGTTTACATCTATACATGTAATCCCTTAATGACCCTGCATCTGAAATAATGTTAACTGTACACGCAAAATTGAAGGTGTCTTGCTCAAAACAGAATTAGTTTGTCCTATAAAACACTAACGTCACTGCCCCGTTGTTAGCAGAAGGTTACATAGATTAAATAAACGGTGAAGTGAAATTACTTTAAAGGGACATTGTGTAACATTTTCAGTTGTTTATTGGCAAAAATTGATATCTGCATTCATAAATATGTCTTCACTGGTGTACTATTACCTCCACCAATAATCTGACTTATTCTCATAAAAGGAAAATTTAGGATTTGTTTGTACATTGTGCGGGTAAGTCGTCTGGGGGGGTTCCATTACGGTTCGCCATCTTGGGAATACATCCACCAGCAAGGGACATACAGCACCGCCTTCGGCGTTTTCGTTGAGAGCCAGACCAGCACTGCGTGACTGAGGAGCCGTAGGAGAGGAGCAGGCGGCGCTTCGCTACTACCCTGGCAAATTTGAAACAAAGTCCCACTCTTTGAGCATAATGCAGGATCATGCATATGCAGCATCATGGGAGACGGAATCCTTGTCGCCAAGAAAGCGCAAAAAGGAATAGAAAAGGCAGCGTGACCGGCGAATTAACAGAACAGAACGAAGGCCCACCTCGGGGTAGCCTTTCCCAGGTAGAGAGAGCTGCTGAGGGAGGATGGTAATACAATCACAGGCCGGCGCTGCTGTTGGCTGTTAGCCCATGTTAGCGGCCAGTCGCTAACAGCCTCATCCCTCTCCTCCCATCACTGCGCCGCCGTTAGCCGGTGTTAGCCGTTAGCCGCCGTTAGCGCTGGCTTGTGATTGTATTACCTTTCTCCTTCAGCAGCTCTCTCCACCTGGGAAAGGCAACCCCAATGCTGACCCTTGTTTTTTTAATTCGCCGGTCACGCTGCCTTTTTGATTCCCTTTTGCACTTTCCTGGCGACGAGGATTCCGTCTCCCGTGATGCTGCATAATACATGATCCTGCATTATGCTCAAAGAGTGGGACTTTGCTATGCGGCAGTAGTGCTGCTGGCCACTAACAGCTGTTACAATTTACACCCGCCCCAACAGTCCTACGTTGTAAACACAGCCAGCATGGTGAGGAGGGGGTTTGTCAACTCGCGTCGCGTGTGTCTGTGTAGCAGCCTGAATGAATACTCCATGTAGTATCGGATGACATGGTTTCATCAGTGTTATCATAGCTTTTTCGTCCACAGCGGCTACCGTTGTTGCAATACACAGTGAGGCGCTAGAGTGCGCCATCTGTTTGAATGCAATATGTGATTTCAACATTAGATGCGAAAATTCCTACACACTGTGGCTTTAAGCCAACGGGATTAAACTAAATTCTGTGACTAAGTATTTTCTGTGAGCTGTATAGGTATTTCTGTACGCAGGAAACAGTGTATCCCAAATTGTATTGTGACAGTTTTTTGACTGACTTAAATTCTGGGAATCCATCACTTCTAAAAGAGGAAAAAAAATGAAAATATGAACAGCACTGGCTGGATTTACATTTTACAGAGTCAGGTTCATGTTCCTTGTTATTGCTGAATTAATAGCCAACATGCATGATCCCCAGCAGTGGTCAAGGACCAGTCGTTGACAGCTCCTAACCTGTTGATACAGAGTCTAGGTTGTTTGATGAAAGTACTTTTCTTTTAGCTTTTGTACACACAACTTATTCCCCTTAGACCTTTTTGTGATAATTCACTTTGCATTTAGCTAAATGTTCATTTCAGTGGCAACAAATAGATAATGGATAATCCTAGTTCATCCATTTTGTTGATGTTGTTATTGTTTTTCACGTGTTTTGAACACGTGAATCTCCAATTATTACAAAAACTCAGCCGCACGCGTGCTGACGAGGACCAGAGGGCGGGAGCACATTACACCGGTTTTAGAGTCACTGCATTGGCTCCCCGTCCGCTTTTTTTTTAAGATTCTCTTACTGGTTTTTAAATGTCTTTACGGCCTTGCACCCTTATTTATCTGATCTGCTTTTACCATATCAACCCTCACGGACCCTGAGGTCCTCCGGCACTGGCCTTTTAACCATACCAAAACCCAGAACAAAAACCCATGGTGAGGCAGCATTTAGCCACTATGGCCCCCACCTGTGGAACAGCCTGCTGGAGAACCTCAGGACTGCAGAGACTGTTGATATTTTTAAAAGAAGATTAAAGACACAGCTTTTTAATCAGGCTTTTAACTAATATTTTAAACTCTTCTTATGTTCTTATCTGGTTCTATCCTATTTTATGTTGCTGCTTTTATCTTGCTTTTTAAGATGATATTAATCTTAATAATTTTCTGTTTTTATTTATCACTGGTACTGTATCTATTCTATTTTATTTATAATCTTATGTATTTTATTTTTGGTACTGTATTTATTTTATTTTATTTATTCTTTTAGTCCTATTTTATGCTTTTAGTCTTTAGCTTTTAACTCCAGTGTTTCCTCAGGGGGGTCCTCCACGCTGGGAGC
This sequence comes from Epinephelus awoara, assembly GCA_035609425.1. Lineage (NCBI taxonomy): Eukaryota > Metazoa > Chordata > Actinopteri > Perciformes > Serranidae > Epinephelus > Epinephelus awoara. The sequence goes on along the minus strand of CM069301.1, from coordinate 42,603,538 downwards.
TGTGTCAGGTCTGCTAGTGAGGGTGCTGTCCTTGGGTCCCTTTGGCCCGGCCGGCTGGTGGTTCCTCGCTTCGATGTGGGGGTCCACCCGTCTGTCGGAGTCAGGCGGCCTGGGTGCTGGTCCCCCTGATGGCACGGCCTGCGGCTCCTCCCAGTGTGGACGACCCCAAAGGTGGCGTTTCCTTGATCCTCAGTGCCATGCCATGTCTCCCTATTGTGTGTGATTGTGTGTGTGTGTGTGTGTGTGTGTGTGTGTGTGTGTGTGTGTGTGTATGTAGTATGGAGGGTGGGAGGGAGGGGCTTTCTTTGTAATTGTTTTTCTTTCTTTAATTGTGTTAATTGCTTTTAATTCTGTAAAGCACTTTGTGTTGCATGTCCATGCAGGAAAAGCGCTCTACAAATAAAGTTGATTGATTGATTGATTGACTGATTAAACTGTCTATTACTATAGAATCCAATGGTTCTTTTAAGAACCAGTTTCTTATTCCTTCTCTTACTCGTTTAATTTTTTCTCACAGCTTTTGCTTTGTCTGATTGTGCCTCTCTCTTTTCCTCTTTGTCTTTCTACTTTGACTTTTTCCATCCTTCTTTCCTTTCTCCCTCCTTTCTTTTGTCTCCAAATGGCATCTGAGACCTTCAGACAGTGGCTGGAGGCGGGGAAAGCGTTGGCAGATGAGTTTAAAGCAAAAAAGTTATATTTTCATATATTTTTCTCTATTATTGCACTTGCCTAAATTTCTCTGAAAATACTTTTGTACACACCTGAAAAGGATGTGTGTGCCCCAGTAAAGGCAAATATATCATTTTATTTTTTTTTACTTTTAGCCATCAAAGAAAAGGAAACAGAAGGGGACTGGAGGCTCCAATGTTTCCTGGAGGACAAGGGACCATAATGGGTACATTGTACCAAAATACATCCGGAAGAATCAAACTGGTCAGCAAAGAATTATAGTTATTATTATAAGTTGATGCTGTTGGTCAGCAGTAATGTTTCTTACGTCATTGTTTGCAGGTAAACCCACTGGCACTATGGAGGTGCCAGAAGTTGAGGACTCGCAGATGGATGAAATTCCTCAAGAGGTCCCAAATCTTGGAATGCATATTGAAATCTGACAGCTTATATTGTATGCACTGTAGCAGCCATGTATATGCATTTGCAGTGGCAAAGCCATATAGGCCTTTTTTGTTTTATTAAAAAACATTATTATGACTGTCTTTGACATTTTGTTTTTATATTTTGTCAATTTAGATCAACATCTTCAGAGATTGAGAGACCTGCTGAGTTCGGTCACTGTCCCTGCATCAGCGGAAGTGGAGGAGACAACCAGCATGTCTGTGTGGACCAGGAGGCAGCTGACTACTGAGAGAAAATTCAAAGCTGCAGTGCCAGAGCTCCTGATTTGTATGCTGGCCGCATAAAGTGTTCCCCAGCATTGCTGTCAGCAGTGCAAAACAGTTGCTGATGCTGTGGTCAGGTGCTTGCACTGTGTTCCCTCAGGAGTTCAGTCTCTCTGTGCAGCATGTGACTCAATGGTCCACAAAAAACTTATCTTTCATGACAGAGAAGTCATGATTGATTGTTTTTATAAACACATTCCTCCCACATCCTCAGTGAAGATGGATGAAAGAGGTCATTATGAACTGGTTGAACAAGGTGTGTTAAAAAAATTCAGCTTTCTGGTTTTTGTTCTTATGTTTCCATAAAATGCACTACATATACAGTGGCATAATGTGAGCTATGTCTAAAGTTTTCTTTAACTGTTAAAGTGTTTCATTATTTAACTACATGTACAGGTATTCATTTCTGAAATTTTCATTACTGCAGTATGTCTGCTGCCGATGGCTCCACCAACACAAATCTGCTCCTGTGGCCGAGACCAAGACTTTACCATCATGCCAGGAAAGCAGACTGTCTTGGTGACTATCAATGGTATGTTCAATCAATCAATCAATCAATTTTATTTATAAAGCCCATTATCACAAATACAATTTGCCTCACAGGGCTTTACAGCATACGACATCCCTCTGTCCTTTAGACCCTCACAGCGGATAAGGAAAAACTCCCCAAAAAAAACCCTTTAACGGGGAAAAAAAAATGGTAGAAACCTCAGGAAGAGCAACTGAGGAGGTATCCCTCTTCCAGGACGGACAGACGTGCAGTAGATGTCGTACAGAACAGATCAGCATAACAAATTAACAGTAATCTGTATGACACAATACAGTAATCTGTATGACATCCTCGGTATTGACAGTATCTTACAACAACATTCATGAAAGTAATAATACTGTCGTTATAGTTCTGGCTACTGTGGTACAATATGTTGAAAGTATATATTAGTATCAGGCAGTATACATGTATGATAATATCATATGTCTATAATAGCAGTAGAAGTATGACTAATGATTAATGATGGCAGCAGCAGCAGCAGGAGGCATCTGGCAGGACCACGGCAGCAGCACAACCACACACGTCACGCTATCCAGGCACCGCTGCAATACGAGTTAACCTGAGAGATAGTGGAGCACAAAGGCTCCGGAGAAGAAGCCGAGTTAGTGACATCCAGAATGGCCGAGTAAAAAAAGATACAGTAATAGGATACGAGAGAGAGAGAGAGGGAGAGAGAGAGAGAGAGAAGGTGCCCGGTGTATTATAGGTGGTCCTCCGGCAGACTAGGCCTAAGTCAGCCTAACTAGGGGCTGGTACAAGGCAAGCCTGAGCCAGCCCTAACTATAAGCTTTATCAAAGAGGAAGGTCTTAAGTCTAGTCTTAAATGTGGAGACGGTGTCTGCCTCCTGGACCGTAGCAGGAAGATGATTCCACAGGAGAGGAGCCTGATAGCTGAAGGCTCTGGCTCCTGATCTACTTTTGGAGACTTTAGGGACCACGAGTAACCCTGCGTTCTCAGAGCGCAGAGTTCTGGTGGGATGATATGGCACTATGAGCTCTCTAAGATATGATGGAGCTTGACCATTTAGAGCTTTATAAGTTAACAGTAGGATTTTAAATTCAATTCTGGATTTTACAGGGAGCCAGTGCAGAGAAGCTAAAACAGGAGAAATATGATCTCGTTTCTTAGTTCCTGTTAGTACACGTGCTGCTGCATTCTGAATTAACTGAAGAGTTTTTAATGATTTACTAGAGCTACCTGATAGTAGAGAGTTACAGTAATCCAGCCTCGAGGTAACAAAAGCGTGGACCAATTTTTCTGCATCTTTTTGGGTCAGGATAGGCCTAATTTTCGCAATATTACGCAGATGAAAAAATGCAGTCCGTGAGGTTTGTTTTAAATGAGAATTGAAAGACAGATCTTGATCAAATGTTACTCCGAGGTTTCTTACGGTAGTGGTAGAGGCCAGAGCAATGCCATCGAGAGAAACTATGTCATCAGATAAAGAGTCTCTGAGTTGTTTGGGGCCAAGAACAATTACTTCAGTTTTGTTTGAATTTAACATCAGGAAATTGGTGCTCATCCAGGTTTTTATGTCTTTAAGACAATTATGAAGTTTAGTTAATTGATCCCTTTCTTCTGGCTTCATCGATAAATACAACTGTGTATCATCCGCATAACAATGGAAATTTATAGAGTGATTTCTAATGATGTTACCTAAAGGAAGCATATATAGAATAAATAGGATTGGTCCGAGCACAGAACCTTGCGGAACTCCAAAACAAACTTTAGTACGTAAGGATGATTCATTATGAACGTGAACAAATTGAAAACGATCAGATAAATAAGATTTAAACCAGCTTAGTGCAGAACCTTTTAGGCCAATTAAGTGTTCCAGTCTCTGTAACAGAATTTCATGGTCAACAGTGTCAAACGCTGCACTAAGATCTAATAAAACAAGTACAGAGACAAGTCCTTTGTCTGAAGCAATCAGAAGGTCATTTGTAATTTTAACTAGAGCTGTCTCAGTGCTATGATGCGCTCTAAATCCTGACTGTAATTCCTCAAATAAATTATTATCCTGGAGAAAATCACACAGCTGGTCTGCGACTACTTTCTCAAGGATCTTTGACATAAAGGTAAGATTAGATATTGGTCTATAGTTGGCTAACACCTCTGGATCCAGGGTGGGCTTTTTTAGTAGAGGTTTAATTACAGCTACCTTAAAAGACTGTGGTACATAGCCTGTTAATAAGGATATATTGATCATATCTAATATATGGGTGTTAACTAAAGGTAAGACCTCCTTGAGTGGCCTAGTTGGGATGGGGTCTAAGAGACACGTTGATGATTTAGATGAAGAAATCACTGCGGTCAATTCTTGAAGGGAAATTGGGGAGAAGCAATCTAAATAAATATTAGGTGTTACAGCTGTGTTTGAGGTTAGATAGGTACTATCTGAGGACAGGAGGTCATGAATTTTGCCTCTAATAGCTAGAATTTTGTCATTAAAGAAGCTCATAAAATCATTACTGCTAAGGGCTAAAGGAATACAAGGCTCAATAGAGCTTTGACTCTCAGTCAGCCTGGCTACAGTGCTGAAAAGAAACCTGGGGTTATTTTTGTTTTCTTCTATTAAAGCTGAGTAATAGTTTGCTCTGGCATTGCGGAGGCCCCTCTTATAAGTTTTGAGACTGTCTGCCCAGATTACACGAGATTCTTCCAGTTTGGTTAATCGCCAATTCCTTTCAAACTCTCGTGATATTTGCTTTAATTTACGGGTTTCAGAGTTATACCAAGGAGCGAACTTTCTTTGTTTTGTTAACTTCTTTTTAAGAGGAGCTACAGAGTCAAGTGTTGCTCGCAGCGAGCTTACGGCGCTATCAACAAATTGATCAATTCAGGAGAGGTTAAAGTCGGTACGGGAAACCTCTGTTACTGAAGGACTTGGGATTGAATTTAACGACGGAGTAATCATTTTTTTAAATTTTGCGACAGTACTATCTGATAAACATCTGGTATAGTAACTGTTGCTAAGTGGCGTGTAATCGAGTAAAAAGAAATCAAAAGTAATCAGATAATGATCCGATAGCGAGGGATTCTGTGGAAAGACTGTTAGGTTATCAATTTCAGTTCCATACGTCAGAACTAGATCGAGGGTATGGTTAAAACAGTGAGTGGGTTCATGTACACCCTGACTGAAGCCAATGGAGTCTAATAATGTGATAAACGCGGTAGCCAGGGAGTCATTATCAACGTCGACATGAATGTTAAAGTCGCCTACAATAATAACTTTATCTGATTTAAGAACTAGACTGGATAAAAACTCTGAGAATTCAGATATAAATTCAGAATACGGGCCAGGAGCACGGTACACAATAACAAATAAAAGTGGCTGCGAGGTTTTCCAGGTCGGATGTAAAAGACTAAGAACGAGGCTTTCAAAAGAATTATAATCTAGTTTTGGTTTAGGGCTGATTAACAGACTAGAGTTAAAAATGGCTGCAACTCCCCCTCCTCGGCCGCTGCCACGAGGAATGTGGGTATTATTATGACTGGGAGGAGTGGATTCATTTAGACTGACATATTCATCTTGACACAGCCAGGTTTCAGTGAGACTGAGTAAATCAATATGATTATCTGATATTAATTCGTTTACTAACACTGCTTTAGACGAAAGAGACCTGATATTTAACAGTCCGCATTTAATTCTCCTGTTTTGTCTTTCTGTCACAGAAGAGGTTTTAATTTTTATGAGGTTGTTTTGCACAACTCCTCTTTGTTTGATTTTAGATTTAAATAATTTAGGTGGTCGGGGGACAGACACTGTTGGTATAAAACTATGGAAACTATGGCTGGGTAAGTGAACTAGAAGCTCAGAGAGGCGTATAGGACTGCAGCTCTCTGTCCTGGTCTCAACTCTGGGTTGTCAGGGATTTAATTTGCTAATAAAATTTTCCAGGTTCCTAGAAATGAGAGCAGCTCCATCCAAAGTGGGATGAATGCCGTCTCTCCTAATGAGACCAGGTTTTCCCCAGAAAGTTTGCCAATTATTAACGAAACCCACATCGTTTGCTGGACACCACCTGGACAGCCAGCGATTAAATGATGACATGCGGCTAAACATGTCATCAGAGGTCAGATTAGGGAGGGGTCCAGAGAAAACTACGGAGTCCGACATCATTTTTGCATATTCACACACCGAGGCAACATTAATTTTAGTGACCTCCGATTGGCGTAACCGGGTGTCATTGCCGCCGACGTGAATAACAATCTTCCTTCACTTCCTTCTACTTTTTGTATCCCATCACAGGATGAATGGCTCACTATTATCCCTTTGTCCTGTTTTGTACAGATACTTGTGAAATGGTGTATATGTATTTTTATTTTCAGGTCCATACAACCTGTGTCTGCCTGCTGAGTGTTGCCCACGTTGCTCTTCCAAGTGGACCCCAGGGATCAGTGACCTGATTAGTTGGAGATACTGGCCAGCAACAGCAAGCTGCCAAATGCTGTTGAAATTTGATGTCTTTACATCATTTGAGCATATGAAGTTGGCCAGCCCAGCTACGTCTCAACAAGCATTTATCCAAATGCTTGAACATCGGGCCCATCGCACAGGACGGGTAAGAACTCTTGTCATTTGAAATTCTGAATTCCAAACAGCAAAGTTTTTAATTAACCAAAATGATACCATCCTTGTTTTCAGATAGGCAGTATATGTGGCAATACGTTCCACAAGGTGTATCGCGAATTTGCCTTCTGCAATTGGAAAAAGAGCATCTGTGCCTGGTCGAGCCCTTTAAGTGCCCTGCATGCACACCAGACATGCTTGCCATATCTGCAGATGGTAACAGAAAGCACTACTGCTTCAAGCAGTCCAAAGGGTCAGCGGACTCATTTTCTAATTTTCGTAATTGATTTATTAAAAAATGATCTTTCCATGTATATACAATTAATATTCCATCACTTTTTGTGGCATCTAAAATTATTTTTCTAATTTGAAAATGTTTTTGGACAATCAGAAAACAATGTGGTTTGTAATCACACATAATTGCATTATTGTAATTCATAATTATAATCCTAAAACATGACACATTGGTAGTAACAATGTATAAAAGCTATGAATGTTCAACATTACCCTTTAGTTAATACTTTCAGCCCACATTTTAAATAGTGTTTTTTACACTTGGTCAGATGTGTTATAGCCCTGTTCAAAACCAGCTTGTGATATTACAGTTCCATGACAACAATCCATTAAATTGCTATGGAACTTTTTGTCTCTGTTCCATAGCCCTAATCGGTGCCCAACAACTTCAGTAATGTTATTTATTTTTAACTCTACAGTAAATCACAACAATATTTCACTTCTCAGTTAATTTGAACTATCAGCATTAATTTCCACAGGTGACATAAAGGCTGTAATAAAAACAAGGAAATTCTTCTAATTTAACAGGGCAGATGAACCATCTCTCTTTGATGGACTGGTCATCGCACAAGTTACCAAAGTGTCTGCCTTTGTTGACCAGATAAGAAGCCAAATGACGATTGTAAGGTTTTATCCAACCGTCTACCCCTCTTCTTTATTTTTTTTACTTGTCTCCGGGCTACATGTAACAGATTGTATCTCCTTTCAGAGGACTGGTCATGATGTCTGTGGGCCGGCAACATTTACAGCAGGGCGAGAAACCTCACAGAAGTCCAGGGCCAAGGTGTATGAGGAGGGCCTGGAAATTGCTGTTTGCAGGCACGGAATCTTGCTGCAAGGCTTAAATCACTACTGTGGTGAAATATATGCCTACCCATTGTTCCTGCAGAAGGAGCTGGCTGAAGCTGCAAACATAAAGTTCTTTTGTATGGACCTCACTTGCAGGTAATCTTAACCCTTGCCAAGTCATACCTGAAGTTTTCACTGGTATTTTACACTGTAATAATTTGTTATATTTCATACTTAGGCACAACAGGCCTAAATTCATACCTTTGAGACATGGTTGTAGAAAGTTGATATGGCTTATGTGGTATCACCTGCATGTCCAGCAGATATAAGGCATTATTAGCATTATCATTAATTTTGCTACATGTTGTTCTTTGGTTGGTAACAGAGATTTTACTGGTGACCTCCCCTGATGTGTCTCCCTATAATTATGTCAGTATGCACCCCAAACACTAAGTGGTTTTCTCATTATAGATAGCAGTTGCAAAGTTGTCTGCTCAGACAACCACTAACAGTGATGAGGCCTTTTCTCTCTGTAATGCATGCCAAGGCTCACACTGGCAAATGTGAGGTACAGTGTGCAAGTTAAAAGTTTGTGTCATAAGAAGATTGACCACATTAGTGAAATCACTTAATATGTTGTAACCATGTTACGCCCTTGTCAAAGGTCTTGTAAGGCCAGAGATATACTTGCTGTTCACAAGCACACCATAGCTAACGAGATGCTGTTGTCTAAGCACACGTTTAAAAAGGGAGTATATCTCTGGCCTAACAGTTACAATTTATGTGCAAACAGTGACAAAAACAGCAGGATCATCTGCAAGATAGGCCATGAAATTGATCTATTATTTAAATAGGTTAGAAATACTAACTGAAAAGTGATTTCAGCTTCAACCAACAGCAGTTGTGATAGCTTTGCAGGCATTTAGGTAAATGGTAACATTTTAGACTTTATGAATTTACTTATGTTATTTTAGGATGCAAATTCAATTGGCGTTTTCACACTTACAGTTGGTTTGCTCTGGTCTACATCAGTTAATGAGTTTGTAAATTGGGGTGTTTTCTTCTTGGTTCAGTTTCTTTTCACACAGAGGAAAAATTCCAAGCCAACCAGAATTCATTACTATAAATCATGTGAGAACTTTCACTCCGTAACATTAAAGACAATTTAGACCGTAACTATCGGGTAGTTACGATGTAATTTGTTGTACTAACGGTGTACCAGTGTAGTACATACCAATACATATATGTAGGTATAGGGGAACAAAACGTTAAGTTATGGAATAAGGGGCGAACAATTCGTGAATTTACAGAGAATTTATATTATAGGTTTTTTAACCACTGGGTACCTATTCTATTATAACAGGGTATGTGCGACCTGCTGATCAATAATATGGACTATGGGGGGAATTTACAGAGAACTTACTGGGTACCTATTCTATTATAACAGGGTATGTGCAACCTACTGATCAATAATATGGAAGTTTGGGGGGAATTTACAGAGAACTTACACAATAGGTATTTTAACTACTGGGTACCTATTCTATTATACTGTGGCTCACTTGTGTTTTGGTGTAAACACACTGACAATTTTGAAGTCATTAAAATGTTTAAGGTCTTCTCCCTGGCAATTGTGTTCGTCCGGCATTACGGCTCCTCAACATGCTAGCTCAACTTGTTCCAGCTCTGTGCACGCTCTCCTTTCATCCCAGGAAATAAATACAAATATAGCAAGATAAAACACAACACATATGCTTGATATGCTTTACTGACAGCTTACTGTGCAGTTAATGTACAGTTTGTTCTTCCATGTTTTGAGACAAGTAAAATCAAAACAAACATCTCACATTGTTCTCTGTATTTACAGAACAAGTGATATATGCAGTGGTAGTTTTCCTCTTGTTACACTTAGTTACAGGGTAAATACAGCTATAAAAGCACTAATAGTTTCCCCATAGTAACATTTAGTTACAGGGTAAGTACAGGGTATGTGGGCTGTATTCTGAAGTGCTACTCGTTCCCCCGTAGTTACATTTAAGTACAGGGTAAGTACAGGGTATACAGGCTGTATTCTTAAGGACCAATAGTTCCCCATAGTTACATTTAGTTACAGGGTAAGTACAGGGTATGTGGGCTGTATTCTAAAGTGCTACTCGTTCCCCCGTAGTTACATTTAAGTACAGGGTAAGTACAGGGTATACAGGCTGTATTCTTAAGGACCAATAGTTCCCCATAGTTACATTTAGTTACAGGGTAAGTACAGGGTATGCGGGCTGTATTTTAAAGCGCTAATAGTTCTCCATAGTTACATTTAGTTACAGGGTAAGTACAGGGTATGCGGGCTGTATTCTAAAGCACCAATAGTTCCCCATAATAACATTTAGTTACAGGGTAAGTACAGGGTATGCGAGCTGTATTCTAAAGCACTAAAATAGTTCCCCATAGTTACATTTAGTTACTAAATGTAAATTGTGCATTGTATATCATATAAAAAAAACCAAAATATTACATCCTTAACTTAGAGCCTTTACTTAACATACTTATTTCAAAATAAGTAAACTGATATTTCTCCATCAACCACATTAGATCAGGTCCAGATCAAATAGCACTATACTTATTATAGTTATTAGACATATTTTTACCTTTTGAAATACGATCACACAATATCTCTGAAGAACACATTGTCAAATCTGTTTAATGTGGTCTGGGTGGGAAAAAAGCAGTGAAATCGCCTTTTTTCAGTTTTACCCAAAAGAATAAAGGTTTCACAAATTTGAAAAAAAAAAACCCTGTGTTTTAGTGAGTCTTAGTAAGTGTCCTTAGTGATTTAGTCTAGATTTGACAAGTCTAAGTATAACGTTAATGGTTTTTGATTCATAAATATCAGTGAAATCACCCTTTTTTAAAATAAAGGTTTCAAAATTCTTAAACCTTTGCTACGATGTATAACACTATTTTGAATTCATTTATTTTTTATATACTTTATTAATCCCCGAGGGGGATTCAGTTTTTCACTCTGTTGTCAATTACACACAGGTCCGAAAACACACATGCACAAACTGGACCTATACATGCACTAAGTGGAGAGATGTCAGAGTGGGCTGCCCATGACAGGCACTCCGAGCGATTGGGGGGTTCGGTGCTCAAGGGGCTCAAGGGCACCTCGGCAGTGTCCAGGAGGTGAACCGGTACCAGTCCATGCTCCATATTTTGGTCAGGACGGGGACTCGAACAGGCGACCCTCCGGTTCCCAATCCAAGTCCCTGTGGACTGAGCTACTGCTGCCCCCTTAAATAAGTTTAATAAATATAAGTGGTGCAAAAGTGGAGAATCCGCTGCTAAATATCATTATTTATGTTCCCTAAACATTTCCTTACATCATGAATCAGATGCGACGAGTCGCAAGTTATATTCTATTGCATTGAATGTAATGACACTTTAAATTCTATTAGAGCAATCATAAGTGTGAGGTTGTAAAAGCTGCAGGGTAACGTTAACGCTTTGCTCTTTAGCTGGACACACAGCGTTAGCTTGGATGTGAACGTCCGGTAGCTAGAAAATGATTAGCGAGCTAACACTCCAACAACACCTTTCATTTGTTCAGTTAACGCTACATTTGACATGAGCCACAAACCAGACTGTTTAGTGCCAGTAAATATATTCAAGTTATTACCCACCGTATGTTTGCTGTAAAGTAGGTTAACAGCAGTGCCATCTACATCTCTCTGGTTTGCAGGAAACAGGTTAGGTACGTTGCCTCATCTCACCAGCGTATGCCAAAGTGTGCGCGGAAAGCTTCTTCTATTTCATTGTACACAACATCTCGTCTTCATCTGGCCTGGGAACGCCTTGGGGTCCCCCAGGAGGAGGTGGAAAGAGCTGCCAGGGAGAGGGCTGTCTGGGGTGCTTTGCTTGGCCTGCTGCCCCCACGACCCGGCCTCAGATAAGCGAATGTAGATGGATGGGTGGATGGATGGATGGACAACACTGTTGCCCCCTGCTGTCATTTGATATTAATGAAGCGTACCCATTCAAATCGCACTCAACTTTGATGACGCTGATGTGAAAGGTTATAGGTCACAAGTTTAATTAAAAAAACAACAACATAGTACCAGAGATATTGGATAACGGAGATACCCCACTGTAGGCTTATCCAATGTTAAGAAAACAGTTACTCTTCCTGTCTCCTAAGTGGGCGTGGTTAGCTCTCCCTCCAATCAGAGCCTGTTCTCCCTCATAAATAAATAATGACAATATTTGCAGTACAGATTGAAATTATACAATGTTGTAATAATTCTGAATTAACAGAAAAACGTCCGTCTTCCAACTTCTTCCTTAGAAGAGGAAGAAGGGGGTGAAAAAATCCCAAAACAAAACACTTTGGGCCAGATCTACTAGGATCCCAATTTGCGTGTACTAATTTGCCTGTGCAATCTAGAATTTGTGTGTGGGGCTGAACCTCGGTTTGCGGGTGATTTACTGAGTGAGTGCTTGCGCAAATGACAACAGGTGCAAACGTGTTGGAGACACCCTATTTAAATGAGGGTTTTGCGTGTTTTATGGTTTGCAGCATGGCGAGTTTAGAGAGAAAGTGAAATTCGGCCCAGACCATTATGTAACTTCATTGTTTATGCTGCCTGTGTGCTCAGAAGCACACAAAAATGCATTTTTGAGTAATTTCCGAGAAGTTATGATAAAATAAAATAAAAAATTACAAACTATAGAATAGGATTGACAACCTCTCCAATGTCAATTAATTAACACTATTTGTCGGCTTTTTATAATGCCTTTTTTTTTTTTGCTGCTGCTGCTGCGCCGTGTCGCCAGTTGTAAGTGTTTAATATAGGTCGCACATACCCTGTTATAATAGAATAGGTATCCAGTAGTTAAAAATACCTATTGTATAAGTTCTCTGCAAATTCCCCCCAAATGTCCATATTATTAATCAGTAGGTTGCACATACCCTGTTATAATAGAATAGGTACCCAGTAGTTAAAAAAACCCTTTAATATAAATTCTTAATTATAAATTCTCTGTAAATTCACGAATTGTTAGCCCCTTATTCCATAACTTAAAATCTTGTTACCCTGTACCTACATATATGTATTGGTACGTACTACACTGGTACACCGTTAGTACAACAAATTACACCGTAACTACCCGATAGTTACGGTGTAAATTGCGGGCTGTAATGTAAAACGTTACCGTTCACTCCACTTACTACTCAGATATATCTGGGGTGTAGGCAAGAAAGTAAATACAGGAAGTTTATAACTAGTGCATATATTTGTTTATTTTGGAGCAGGTGAGGTGGGGTGGCAGAAACTAGGATGGTGCAGGAAATACTGTTGGTGAGGAGGTGGAGCAAGTCAACAGCTTTCTCTCAAAGGCAGCTCTGACCACAAAATACATGACCAAGTCAGGTTGGTTAAAAGAAATAAAATGGCATGCTATAACATAGCACCAGATGATAAAATTGATTTGAATTTGCATCTTGAAGAGAGAGAGGTGGAGAGTCTCCACAAGACACTGGCAAAGCGATTAAGGAAAGAGGACATTTTGGAGATAAGGAAATTCGCCCAACACACCACACGTGGTTGCTTTTTTCTTTTCATATTTTAAAAATGATCAATGTGATGATTTTTTTAAGTCTTTCAACAATACTCACATGCTGATGCTGAGGTAATCATTGGTTGTTGTGATTATTATTTTTCTTTTTAGGATTATTATTTTATGATTATTTTTCCTCTAAATACTGGCCACAAATAGTTCCATAACTAAAACAACTTTAATGTAATGTGAAATTCCCATTTAATTTTGTTTTAATTTGATACCTTCAGTATCTACTGAGCATCAGTCCTATCTTTTTTTTTTTTTTTGCTTTTTTCTGACCGTCACCCACCCTGCCTGGAGACTAGCCTATCAGCCTTTATTGGAAAAGCTTCCTAATATGAGCCAGAGAGGGCCGTGATACACCAAGGTGTGTTAAGGGGAAAGTAAGGAACAAGCAAGGGGGAGGGGGTAGGTGCAAGTCCTGAGTTACATAGTGACAGTGCATGTGGAGGAGAAGGAGGGAAAACAAACAAACAAACAAACAAAAAAAAGGGATAAACAGGCAGTGTAACTGATGTATTGTGGCCTTGAGGTGGTTGTGCTCCATGCAGATTATCAGAAATAAACATATACATGTCTACTATACTGTACTGAGAAACAGAAACATAAGAGAAGTCTATACTGAACACCAAAAATGTGAGAGTCTTGGTGGAGGGGGAAAGCCCGACTGTAGAGAAGAGAGAGCGCAGTGTGGAAGGTTTGAGAAGCAAGTGGGCCCCTTTGAAGTGATCCCATCGGTTCTTTGCGATGCGTCACGGGGCTGAAGTATCGAACATGCATGCGTGTATTTGAACCCTCCCAATGTGTTTATGAAAACCAACACCAGGGTCCAGGGCCGGCCCTGCGGGGGAAGGGGGGCGGCCCGTCACCCCAAGACCACAGGAGCGCCCAGACCCCACGACCAGGGAGCCACAGAGGCGGCAGGACGCCCCCCAGGCCCCAGGACCAGGGGCGGCAATGGCCGGCCCCCCCAGAGAGCCAGAGACACACACCAGACAGGCGGGACAGGAGAGCCCACCCACCCACCGCCCGACGCGGACACGCCATGTGTATCAACAGTGTATGTTAACCCACCACCCCCCCTCTTACTATGATTCTCCGATCCCTGACGGAGAACCATTAACCCTACACCGTGAATGTGCATGTGAGTGCCCATAAGTGTGATGTGATGCATTAAAATTGAGGGACATTGGAGACAGGTGTGGCCAAGGCTGATTGCTACAGCACACTGCTGTCCTGCAGCCCGTGCAGCCATAAGGCACCTGGAACCTGTTCCCATTTGTCCCCCAAAATGTAGGTGTATGCGGTGCTTTAAAATTAGAGGACAGAAAAGGATGGGCCGGGGGGCAGCATGGAGGGCTACCGGACACCACTGTCCCATAGCCTGCCCCATCATGAAGCTCCCCAATTCATCCGTGGTCTGCACCTCGAAGAGTGAGTGTATGTGGTGCGTTAAAAACTGTGGAATGTGTGTGGAGAGTGAACAAAATGTGGTTTAGGAGGCAAGGCTAGTGTGGGCCCGGCCCGAAGGCTGGAGGGATGGATGACAGGGGCTAGAAGGCGGCGCCAATCAGACCCCGGCACCGCGAGACCCCCAGCGCCCATGGACAGTGGGCCAGGCGGGCCCCAAGGAAACCCAACAGGCTCCCACCCAACACCGCCCCCCAAGCAACTGCAGCGCCAGGCCCCCGCAATGGTCCCGACCTGGGTCACACCGCCCGCAGCAAATCGACCCCCAGCAGAAGGACGAGACGCGCCACCAGGGAGCACGGAAGACGAGCCCTACCCAGCCCCCCCGAACCCCGAAGCGCAGGAGCACAGGCCAACCCGCAACCCCGCCAGTACCCCCCCAGACCACCACAGACCCAGAGCCGGGCCCCCAGCCCACCCACCCCGCACCACCCGGGGCGGAAACAGCCCCCCAAGGGGGACCGGCCACGCCACCCCCGGCCCAGGGAGCACGAGGAGACCCCGCCGCCTCCGGGCACACAGGACGAGCAGTCCAGATGCACCCGCCCCCAGGGGAAACCGCCCGACCCCGCGACCCCACACAGAGCGAGGGAGCAGGCCCGGATTCAAGGGGGAGAAGGTGCACCTAACACATGCTTAAGACCTTGAAATCTGATGAACTGCTGTGGTATATTGTGGTGTGACAGATAGAGGGAATAGGGGTTACATCATTAACAGAAACAGAAACAGGTTACATATGACACAACAGTCTTTATAGACTTGTAATATTTATATATACAGGTGGCATATGCTCACAGGCTGAGTGGCACTATACAGACATGTTGAGTGAGAGAATAAATGGTGACCATTTTTCTGTAAAGTATGTTAATTGATTTCTGTGGCCGGCAGAAATTTTCTCCAGCGAAATATGTTCTACAAGGAGATTCAGCCAATGGTTGATGTTGAGGGTCTGTTTATCTTTCCAATTGACTAGGATTGTTTTCTTGGCGATGGCGAAAGCTACAAGAAGAGAGTTGCAGTGGCTGTTTGGGAGGTCAATTGTCATCAGGTCACCAATTAAGCACAGGTTGGGAGATAATGGGATCCTGCAGTCCAAAATGGAGAGTTATTGAGTGACTGTTGACCAGAAGTGCTGGACGGGTGAACATAACCAGAGTGCATGAAAGTAGGTGTCTGCAGTGTTCTGAGTACACTGAGTGCATGTGTCAGATTGACTAAAGCCCATTCTATTCATCTTTTGTTGGGTGATATGTGTTCTGTGGAGTACTTTAAATTGGATAAGCTGTATATTAGTGTGTCTTGTCATCTTAAATGTATTTAATGAGTCCAGAAGTCAGGGTCCAGTGAAACACCCAGCTCCTTTTCCCATTTTAAAATTGGTAAATGTATAGAGCTGGTCTTTGACAGTAATTTATAAATCTAGGAAAGATTCTTATTACTCGGAGAAAGCTTTGTAATATGTTTGGCAAATTCTGGTGGCTGCAAAGTGTCCTGAGGCACTGGAATTCTCTTCTTGATTGTTTTTATCAGTTGTAAATATTGTAGAAAATTTCCATTTCTTATTTCAAAAGTTTGAAATAAGTTTGTGTATGTCATAAGTATATTGTCTTGGAAAAGGTGATGGAGATGAGTTACTCCCTTCAACTCCCATGTGCTAAAATGGAGAGGTCTTTTGTTGATTTCAAAGTCCGGGTTGTGCCAGATTGGAGAGAGCAAGCAAGGTTCTGTCTGAGAGTTTGTGATTTCTAGTGTTTTCCACCAGGCTGACAAGGTGGAAGCAATCATTGGGTTCTTAAAACAGTTATGACGTTTGAGTGTAGTGGTGATAAACGGGAGGTCAGAAAGTTTTATATTGTTGCAGTCCGCCTGTTCTAGTTCGAGCCAGGAGTTGTAGTCTTCATTAGGGTATAACCATTTCACTAGGTATTGTAGCTGGTTAGCCAAATAGTAATGTTTAAAGTTAGGAGCGTCCAAACCCCCTTCCAGTTTGTTTTTCTGAAGGGTGCTTAGGCTAATTTTTGCTGTTTTGTTCTTTGAGTAAAATTTTATAATTGCAGAATCTAATGACAGGAACCATTTCGATGTGGGAGTGAATGGAATCATGGGAAAAAAAATAGTTAATTTGGGGTAGAATTTTCATTTTAACTGTGGCTATTCGACCCAGGAGGGAGATGGGAAGATTATTCCAGCACTTCAGGTCACCACAGATCTTATCTAGCAGCGGGCTAAAGTTCAGGTGGACCAAGTCTGATAGTTTGGATGAAATATTTATGCCAAGATATCTTATGTTGCCCACAGGGAGAGAAAATTTTTGGTCTGCAGGATTCCAAGAGTTCTCCGTTATTGGCAGTATTGTAGATTTGGACCAGTTGATGAAGTAGTCCGAGAGTTTAGAAAAATTTGTTATGAGATTAAATACTTCATATAAAGACGATTTCGGTTCTTGTAGGTAAAGTAAAATGTCGTCGGCATATAGATTAATTTTATGCTCTGAATTGGCGGAATGGATACCTATGATCTTGCTGTTCTGACGGATTGCCATGGCCAATGGTTCGATGAATATTGCAAACAGTAGAGGCGAGAGTGGGCACCCTTGTCTGGTACCTCTCTGCAAAGTGAAGCTTTTAGATGTGATCCCATTGGTGGTGACTGTGGCCTTAGGGGAATTATATAAGGCTGATACCCACTGGATAAATGACTCTCCAAAGCCGAATCCACTCAGGGTGGCAAATAGGAAGGACCAGTTGACCTTGTCGAAGGCTTTTTCTGCATCAAGTGACAGAACAATTGCTTTGGTATTAACCCGTTGTACTCTTCTGACGTTATTACTTGAGTGTCTGCCATTAATGAAGCCCGTTTGATCATTATGAATTATTGTTGCAATTATTTTCTTTAGTCTAGAAGCAAGTGCCTTTGAGATAATTTTGATATCACTGTTGATTAGTGATAGAGGACGGTAGCTAGAAGGAAGTGTGGGGTCTTTGTCTGGCTTTAGTAATAATTTGATTGCTGTATTGTTGTATTCATGTGAGGTCTTATACCTCCGTTCTTTTTGATCTCTGTCACTGTCCTGATGAAAAGTGGTGCTAATATTGTCCAGAAATGTTTTATAAATTCAGCAGGAAAGCCATCTGGACCTGGGGCCTTACCTGTTGGCATTTTGTCTAATGCACTCTGCAGGTCATTAATAGTCAGGGGGGCATCTAAAATATTTCTGTGTTCCGTGGATAATTGATGTAAATTTAGGTTGTCGAGAAAAGCCTGAATATCTTCTGGGTTTGGATTGTTTACTGTTGAATATAGGTTATGGTAGAAAGAATAGAAAATCTGATTGATCCCCTGAGGGGATTGTGTGTACATTCCGGACGGCTCCTGGATTGTTGTTATCAGAGATTTTTCTTTATTACGTTGGAGCTGATTTGCCAAAAATTTTCCTGATTTGTTACTGTGTTCAAAGTTATTATATCTTAGTTGCTGTATAATAAATTCAGTTTTCTTTGATAGAATGTTGTCCAATTGTGATTTTGCACACTGTAATTGGGTCCATACCTGATCACTTGGATTGTTTGCATATTCCTGTGTTAGTTGTTTAATTTTTTCCTCAATGTTTTTTTCCGCTTGCAATTCCTGTTTCTTTTTGTAGGAGGAGTATGATATAATTTTCCCTCTGATTACTGCCTTTCCAGCCTCCCATATTAAAGATGGAGATAAATTTGGAGAGTCATTATCTTCAAGAAAGTTTGCCCACTCCCGTCTCACCATTTTATCAAAGTCTGGGTCTTTAAGTAAAGAGACATTAAAGCGCCATGTTGGGGACCGTCTATGGATGGTTTCTATTTGCAAATTGAGTGATATTGGTGCATGGTCGCTGATAATGATCGGGTGTATTTTTGTGGTAATTTTTTGTGAGATGGAGTTATTTAAGAGAAAAAAGTCAATTCTTGAAAATGAGCGATGCACAGGAGAGAAGAAAGTATATTCCCTCTTCGATGGGTATTTGAGTCTCCAGCCATCGCCAAGCCCAAAATCATCCATATATTCCTGTATTACCTTAGCCGATTGTGATTGCTTTGTGTGTACTGAGTTACTAGATTGGTCTAATGAAGCATTTAGGACTGTGTTAAAGTCTCCTCCAATTATAGTTGTCGAGCTGCCTGATAGGTTAGATAGTAGAAGGAGGGGGAAAAAAAATTTAGAAGGAAAGGGAGAATACTGGGTGGGGTGTGTGAAGTGTACATTCACACCTGTGAGATTTTTTTTTATTTTTACTAAGTCAGTGTTATGTTCATTATGTACACATATATAACCATACATCCATATGTACATACATACACATCTGCATATATATATATACATACACATAGATATATACATACATATACACATATACATATATATATACCCGGGCCGCACAATTAATTGCATTGCATTCACAGGAATGCTTAGTTATCTGTTGCAGGAGAAATGTGTAAGAATACCATTTTGAATGAAATGCCTATATTTATTTATTTATTTATTTCAAGAATAGTGCATATATACATGCATACACACATCTTTTGATCTTTTTTTATATTCCTTTGATAGTATAATTAAGCTATGGCTCTACTTTGTTTTGTGGTTTTAGGGGCACTTATCTCATTTAGAAGAGCCATGGGGTGGTGGTAGAGTTGCGGAACAGTTGACCATCTATGTATAATTTGTCTACTACAAGAGAGGTCCTATTTCCCTTCTGCCTGTGCTCTTTTAATATAGGATATAACACTTTCCGCCTCTCGTTGATTTCCCTGGGGAACTGATCGTTCATACCGAACGAGGTGCCTTTCAGCTCTCATCCTTTACTTTTAACGAGCATTTTCTGCTGATAATGTTCGAATTTGTTGATGATGGGACAAGGACGCTGACCTGCTCGGGGTCCGAGCCTGTGGACGCGGTGAAAGGTGATGTTGTTGACAGTCTCCGTTGGGATCTTGAGGGCCGTCACCATAAACTTTTTTAAATGGACTTTTGGATTGTCTGTTGTGCTCTCCGGGATGCCAGAAATGATTAAATTGTCTTTCATACTTCTAACTAAGACATCCGCTGGAAAAAAATATTTTTTTCACGGACCGTTCATTGAGTTAATGAGTCATTACAGACTCCGCTAACGGGGCTAACAGCTAACGGTTAGCCCCGCTAATCTACGATAACCTACGATATGTTATTAATTTCAGAACGTGATAGTAATGTTTGTTCAATCATAGTGTTTATAGACTTTACAAACACCAGATTGGTCTAAACGGTGATACGGTGACGTGAAAAATGTGAGATATGCATATATATATATATGTAGCTAAACTCCGCTGGTTTTCTACCCGGAAGTATTTGTAAACAACCAGGTGATTCCCTCCGAAGGGACACTAACAACTCAAAGTACACATCAAATACAATTTCTCCAAACACGTTTCTTGTTATTTTAGGTAGTTATTATCACGCTTATGATTGAGCTAACTGGAGTAGTTTCATGTCGAGGCTTTTAACAGATGACGTCCTGATGTTAGCTTTGCTGCTGCTGCAGCCACTGATGCTTTCTAGACGTCGTGATTTCCCAGAACTGAATAAATACCACACATCGCAACACAAAACTGCTTTACTAGCTCAATCATGTTGTAACTAAGATATCCGCTGGAAAAAATATTTTTTGCACGGACCATTTAAGAGTTAATGAGTCATTACAGACACTGCTAACGGTGCTAAGAGCTAACGGTTGTTAGCTTAGCTTAGGTTGTTAGTCCTCCGAAGGGACACTAACAACTCAAAGTACACGTCAAATAAAATTTCTCCAAACATGTTTCTTGTTATTTTAGGTAGTTATTATCACGCTAATGTATGTTCAAGTGTTCATTTCCCCCAATAAGTTGGTTTTAATTCGTTATTTGATTCTATAAACACAGTCTGACCATCTCAAGCTTTTATTTTGGTACTTCCGGTGACCGACAGTGTGAATTTGCATATTAGCTAAATATTTATTTTCACCCAGAACATTTAGATTTAACATTTAGATTTATATCTATATTTAATATTTAGATTTAATATTTATATTTAGATTTAGATTTAATATTTAGATTTAACATTTATATTTATATTTAGCATTTAGATTTAACATTTAGATTTATATTTATATTTAGCATTTAGATTTAGATTTAGATTTAGCATTTAGATTTAACATTTATATTTATATTTAATATTTAGATTTCACATTTACATTTAGATTTATATTTAATAATTAGATTTAACATTTAGATTTAGATTTAGATTTAGCATTTAGATTTAGATTTATATTTAATAATTAGATTTAACATTTAGATTTAGATTTAGATTTAGCATTTAGATTTAGATTTAATATTTAGATTTAACATTTAACATTTAGGTGCCACATTTAATATTTAGATTTAACCATTTAATATATTTCTAAGTTAACAAATATTGCTGTAAATGTGGTAAAAGGTGACGTTAAAAAATTCACAACACTTTTTTAAACATTGTTTGAAGCTAAATGTGGCAAAACGTTGATGTTATTTTCAGCATGAGACACTTTACAAACGGCACCCCATAGTGTATTTGTGCACTACTTATGCATTCAGGCGGTCTGCAATACTTTGCCACGCTTTCTCTCGTTGTTTTATAACTGTGGCGGTGTTGCCTTTCTTTTTGATTTGATCCTTTACCTCTTCGTAAACCTCCATGAGGATTTCTGCCTCCGATGGGGAAAAGTACGCCGCTCTTGTTTCCATGGTGAATCGGTGAATCTGTGATCTCTGGCGGGTTCTATTTGAGGAAGCCGCGTGCGCGCACTGATCCAGGATTGGTTTCACCTGGCTTGATGAATCCATGTCTACTTATCCTGGCTTGGTCTTTGTGAAACCAATTAAGCCTGAACTCTGTTGTTTTGGATTGGTTGAGCCAGGCTTACTTACTTATCCTGGATGTCTGAATCCTACTTTTGTGAAACGGACCCCCGGTGAAGCAGACCGAGCACTTCTAGCTTCTTGTTGATGGATTCCAAGATGCTAAATTCGAAGGATAATAAGTCTTGCGTAACGGTGGCTGAGTCAGTCTTCTTCCTCTTATTGGGGTTGTCGGCAGGGCCCTCCATGACGCACTCGTAGTAGTAATGATCGATAAACTCTTCTAGGTCCTCCACTCTGGCTGATGGCGCAGGCTGGAGTTGTCACCCGTTAGGTAATTTGTTTGGCTAGTTTGTTGACATCTGATCTAGCAGCTAGGCGCTGCCATGTTGAATCTCAAAATTTCACAGTGGTCTCACGGTCTCACGCTGTCATCTCACAGTCCCCTCTGTCATCTCACAGACCCCTCCATTATGATTTTTATTTTTTTTTACGATTATTATTTTATGATTATTTTTCCTCTAAATACTGGCCACAAATAGTTCCATAACTGAAAACAACTTTAATGTAATTTGAAATTCCCATTTAAGTCTGTTTTAATTTGATACCTTCAGTATCTACTGAGCATCAGTACTATCAGTGCTATCAGTATTATTCTGCCTTTATTAGAAAGAGAAGGATAAACCCCTTGAGTTGTACCAACTCGTTTTCGAGGGGGTCCTTAACACAAATAAACAATGAATACAACACAAGACAACACAACAGTTACATCCATACAGACACAGAAAGAAGCTCCCCATACCAGCCCCCCAAAAAAGAAAAAAGAAACAAAACAACTACATAAGCAGCAACATAACCATGCAATAAATTGTGTACATAAGCAAGCAAACATACAAGTAAAGAGGGCAGTAAGCACTATCAGCCAACCAAGACATAAACAGGTGCATAGACATGCATACATGATACATATAAGCATATATAGCAACATGTAATAGCAAAGAAATGTGACATACAATGCAAGGAAATGTCCAAGCTTAAAGGGAGCAGGAGCAGACAAATACAGACAGATAGCAACACAGATAACAAGAACAATTAGAAGCAGGTGCAGGATGTTTGCAGGTAGGTAAAAAAATGGAGGCTTTGAAGACGTGAGGAAAGGTAATGGTTCTGATTGTGCAGGGAATAGTATTCCAATCAGAAGGAGCTTTAAATTTAAAGGCACGTACGCCAGTTTCATTGGAAATTGTGGGAAATTTAAAGTAGGGTTGCTCATTGTGCTCAGTGTGTAATCAGGATAATTTAAATGAATGCATTTGAAAATAACCTGCAGCCAGTGAGAATATTTTCTATGTTCAATTGTTAACCAGTTAAGTGACTTATACATGAAACAATGGTGGGTTCTATAGGGACACCTCAAGATAAATCTGCAAAGATTATTATAAGTGACATTAAGTGGGTGAAGAGTTGTATCTGAGGTGTTCTGGTAGATAATGTCGGCATAATCTGGAATGGGTAATATTAACTGTGAAATTATTCTTTTCCTGACCTGAAAAGTAAAACAGCGGATTGACCGGAATAGTATTCTCAGGCTGCAGTTTACTCTCTGAGTAACAGAACTGACATGGTTTGTTGACGTTCATAATGAATCATCCTTACGTACTAAAGTTTGTTTTGGAGTATCGCAAGGTTCTGTGCTCGGACCAATCCTATTTACTCTATGTATGCTTCCTTTAGGTAACATCATTATCTAATTCATCATTAGAAATCACTGTAAATTTCCATTGTTATGCGGATGATACACAGTTGTATTTATCTATGAAGCCAGAAGAAAGTAATCAGTTCACTAAACTTCAGAATTGCCTTAAAGACATAAAAACCTGGATGAGCACCAATATCCTGATGTTAAATTCAGACAAAACTGTTAAGTTATTGTTCTTTGCCCCAAACAACTCAGAGACTCTTTATCTGATGACATAGTTTCTCCAGGTGGCATTGCTCTGGCCTCTACCACTACCGTAAGAAACCTCAGAGTAACATTTGATCAAGATTTGTCTTTTCATTCATTCATCTTCTAACCGCTTCATCCTCGTGAGGGTCGCGGGGGGGCTGGAGCCTATCCCAGCTGACATCGGGCGAGAGGCAGGGTACACCCTGGACAGTTCGCCAGACCATCGCAGGGCTGACACATAGAGACAGACAACCATTCACACTCACATCCATACCTATGGACAATTTAGAGTAATCAATTAACCTAGTCCCCAAATTGTATGTCTTTGGACTGTGGGAGGAAGCCGGAGTACCCGGAGAGAACCCACGCTGACACGGGGAGAACATGCAAACTCCACATTGAAGGGCTCCCACACCCGGGATCGAACCGGCAACCCTCTTGCTGTGAGGCAACGGTGCTAACCACCACACCACCGTGCCGCCCGATTTGTCTTTTAATCCTTATTTTAATTCTCTCAAGAGAACAAGGGGTGGACACTGGTGGAGCAGATGGTGTGGACACTGGTGGAGTAAGGGAGGTGGACACAAGAAAAGCGAGGGAGGTGGACACAGGAAGAGAACAGGGGGTGGACACCGGTGGAGCAGAGGGTGTGGACACAGGAAAAGCGAGGGAGGGGGACACAGGAAGAGAACAGGGGGTGGACACTCATGGAGCAGAGGGTGTGGACACTGGTGGAGCAAGGGAAATGGACACAGGAAAAGCAAGGGAGGTGGACAGAGGAAGAGAACAGGGGGTGGACACTGGTGGAGCAGAGGGTGTGGACACAGGAAAAGCGAGGGAGGGGGACACAGGAAGAGAACAGGGGGTGGACACTGGTGGAGCAGAGGGTGTGGACACTGGTGGAGCAGGGGAGGTGGACACAGGAAGAGAACGGGGTGGATACTGGAGGAGCAGAGGAGCTGGTTGTGGTAGGATCCTCACTGGTCTGTGCTGGAGTTTCCTCCGTCCTGGTTGATGTTCCCGCCGTCACTTTATCACTTTATCTTTATATCAAAGACTATTAGTCTCTTGAAGCTGCACAAAGAAATAACTGATGTGAAATATATAAAAAAAACAGTATACACCATATACAATTCATATGATAAGCTCATATCTTAATAGATAATCAATAGAATGCAGAGCTTTAAGGTAACTGAGTAATCTGAGTTATCAAACTCTTAAACCTTTTTCATTTTTTTGTTTATTTTCATTAAAGGTGTACCATCCATAAACTGTTAGTTGCTGTTTGTAAACACACCATTCAAAGTTGGCACCTCTTAAACCAGCTCCAAAAAAGAAAGAGAGAGAGATAGCTAGAGTTATTGAAGATTTGTCGTTTCATTTTTAATCATATTCTTACTCACATCCTAATGTGAATTGTCTGCAAAACTCCACTATAGGGATATTAAGGAAAATGTTTAACAAGAACAAGCAATGATTTAGATGTAGATAATAAACAGTGAACATTTGGCCTTGGCAGAGATCTGCACTCACCAAGTGCCAATCTAGTTTTCTGATTGTGTGTGTAGCTCAGCTGGGCCGGGTCCAATGGGGGCTTAGTCCCCTGAGTTGTACAGTCACTTTGTTCAGCTGCCCGCTTGCTTTTCGTGGTTTTAAATAGAAGGGATGGTCGGCAATTCTTAAAAGCCCCCTTTAGTCACTTTATCCTGGTTCCTGGGCTGAGCTCTGCCATGCCTCTGTCAAACAGACACACAAAACTGCAGCTCTTTACACTGTCCATCCACGACACTGTCAGAGAATAGGGATGCCACAGTGAGATCATTTTCCTACCTGTTTTAACACCGGTGTTAGCACTTAGTTAATCATTAATCAAAAATGCGTCTACAAAACAAGACAGCAGTCATCTTCTGCATTTTTTGACAGTGAATTAGTTTAAAATAGTATAGAGTATAGTAACAAGAGGGAGCAGCCACAGTGCTGTTAGATGAACATCTGCAGGCAACACATTGTGCACCAACTTCTTTTTTGCTTTTCGCTTTGACTCCAATTGCTCCAACATTGTCTTGTCGTTCCAAATCTTCTGACTTACATACATGTATTACTAATAAAACTAAAATGTGACTTCTGCTACTTTGTGCTATGACTCTGTTTAGCACAGCATACACTGTACGATTTTTGACCGGATTTGACACGATTTTTGAGACGCACGACCTGCCGACGCTTGGGCTGGATTTCCGCTTCGTTGTGCGTCTTTTGCTGTGCAGTGTACAGGGAGGAGCGAGGGCCGATCATCTGTTCCAGAATTGTGATCGGACGAATTTCTGACATGTCAGAAATTTTGGTCGGCTGGCACAGGTGTTCGCACAGTTGAAGCAGAGCCACGAGCCGATTCGCCAACATCTGTGCATTTATCCTTCACTGCACCTGTACGAAGACAGAGATCACCATGGCGACGTGTCGGTGGACTCGAAATATGGAGGCCAGGTTGGTTGAGCTGTGGCAACAGTATAAGCGCCTGTTTGACGTTTCTTCTTCCACCTACCATGATCATCAACGAGAGAAACGCTGGCAGGAGATAGCCAATATTCTTCAGCTATCTGGTAAGTTTTTCTGCTCTCATTTTCAAGCAAGCGCAACAAACATACAAGCTAGCGCGCTAGACGAGGTACAACGGCAGTTACAACGGTTACAGAAGAGAATCAAAACTTGGACTGACCTGTTTTTGTGCATATAGGCTATATGAGAAGGACATATGAAACAGACTATTGCAGATCAATTAGGCTACAAAGAGAAAAATGTACATTGTACTTTCGATTTGTCTGGCCAGGGTAAGGTGACCAGATTTCTGAGATGAAAATCGGGGACATTTTCAGTGCGGCGGTGAAAAATCATTAAATACTATTATTATGAAATAAAAAACGGGGACAAGTACTTTTTCATGTATTTTGACCAGCTTTTATTACTCAAAAGATTGCAATCAAACAAATGAGTGACATCACCAACCATACATCCACTGAGGAAGACATCTTATTAGCTTGAGTGAGGATGAATTTTTTTGGTCAAAGGTTTCAACTCATAACTGAATACTGAACTGATATTTATGACACAAAAGGTGGCAATCAAAAAAAAGGGTGACATCACCGTGATCTCCTCATTCATCCACCTCCGTAGCCTCCACCTCAGGAGCCTGGGTAGAATAAGAGCAGAGAAGAACATGAGAAAAACTTCAAGAACAGAGCCAATAGTAAGTTGATAGTTTCTTAAGAAATAGCAGTTTTGGTAATATAATACTTATATAATTTTGTCATTACAGATTAATGAATTCAGCATAAGTTCAATCAGGAAGACCTTTCCGTGCTCATTCATTCACAATTCTCCCCCTCTCACTCCCACTGCTTGCTCCAATCAGCTGCCACCGGGCACGCACTCTTCTTGCTATCCTATCATAATTAGCCACGGCCTCCATCAGCCAATCAGGTTGTCACTACGAGATTTTAAATCTGTTCTCTCCTCTGCCACTTTCAGCTGTCATTCTAGGCAGAATCGCCGCCCCTCCTCCACCCCATTCACCTCCAGCCGTCACATCCAAGATCAAAGATAAACCTGAAGACTCATTCCTCTTCTCATCTGGATCATCAGCACCCATCCATCTGATCCTCATCTCTTCTCCACTTCTTCTCCACTTCCTCTACCACCACCAGCGTCTAATTGGCTACGGATCCATCACCCTCCTTATAGCTCACCATCTCGAAGGGGTCTAATCGCCAAAGACTTTTCACATTTTCACATTCCATTCTCACGTGCATTTGTAATTAAATATTTTCTTTCCTAACCTAAACATGTCTCTCCTGATTGAACTACAGTCATTGGTTACCCACACAGCACTGTCTGGTGCCAGCCCGACACAAAATACAACAGTTTACACACACACAACTATTAACCATTCACTTATTATTTATTTATTATTTTAACACAGTTTCAGGTCCCTATGCCTCCAGGAAAATCCTATGCTACCAAAGCAGTCTTCCACCTCCTCCTTTTCTAAAACAGAGCCACAACAATGTCATCACCTGGTAATCTCACACTAACGTTACATCTTCACCAATGACAGAAATAAAAACAGTGACATAATGTTAACGTTCACTGACTTTTATAACATTACGTTAGGTCTTCAGTTCAGATTAAAAAGACGCACTGAATGTTACCTCACTTCACGCACACACACAGTCAAATCTACTGCCAACTCATACAAAATAAATAAGTTCATACACAACATACCATTTAACGCAGCCACTGGTCTCCTTTTCTCCTTTTCTGGAGGAGAAAGGACTTTGTCTCGAGTGACTCCTCAGTCATCTGCAGCTGTCACTTCAGACCTGAGGACTTCGACAGGACTGGGCAGACTGTCCATTTAAGGGACGGAGTGACTCCCTCTGCTTTATATTTTTGTAAATATGACCTAATAATGTATTAGGTTCTGTGTCCAGGCTCCCATGAGCATTGTGGTGTTATACATATGAGATTAAAGCAAAATTTTGTTTAAACATGCAGCTCTAAGTCTTTTTCTTTTCACTTGCACAAAACCAACATTTGTTAATCAGAATGTGTAACTACTATGAAGCTCGGCACAACCCTGCTGATATCTTTTGCACATTGTGTGACTTAAAATGTGAACAAACATTTATAATCAAAATTAATAATTAAATGACATCATGGTGGGCATTGTACATCTAGTAAGAAAAAAGAATATTGATTACATGGGGAAAGTTTATTTTAAATGTGTTGTAGAGCGATTACTGTTACTTTATCTACATAAGATCAAATATTTTGGTATGAAAAGCTGCATTTTTTATTTAACCAAGTATCCTGTATCATAACTACATGTCTGACAATTGTAACAAACCAAACCGCATGAAAATCGGTTGAGAATTCAGCGAGTAATGATGATTTTAATCTTAAATAGTCTCCTGCCTCAATAGGCATACATGCATTATGCAGCGCGGCTCCACCTGGGCAAGATCGCTCCAATGACGAGCACCGTTGTATGCGGCATCTATGTATATATATCTATGGGCTGCATCCCAAGTCCCTTATTTTATACTGCTAACTCCTAACTCCTGACTTGAACCGGAAGTCGTTCAAAGTCCACCATCTTTAAGGCCGTCTCATATCTCTTAGTCCTGCCAGTAAGGAGTTAGCGTTAGGAGTTAGGAGCGATGAGTAAGGTAACATGAGAGGTTCCTAACAGGAAGACTTTTTCAGCTACCCGTTACATGCATTCTTTGCAATGAAACATGCCTACGTGACTACAAAGAGTAACGTTCATGATATTTCGTGCAAGACTGTCATGTTGTAATTAAGTTTTTATTTCATTCACAACTTGTTGCGTTGTTCAGCGGACTGTCGGTGATTGTGTGGCTGTTAAATGTGCAGCTGCTCATGTCCAGAACCACACGTGTTGATATAACACCACGCACACACACACAAACACACAAACACATTTGCCCATCATTAATTGTCCTGCATGTCATGTGAGTGGAATGTTTAATAGCTTGTAGGTAATATTAATTAGCCTATTAATATTAACTCCTGACGCTTTAAATGTTTTCCTAAGTGGGAGGGACTAAACAGTTCGATAAGGTGGCTAGATAAGGTGGTTTAGCAGTAATTTTAATGGACTTGGGATGCAGCCATGGTGTCTGGTCGTGCTTCCTGATAACTGCTGTACGTCTTCTGACGTCTTCTCTGGCGATGCGTTTTCTGACTACCGTAATAACTGGTGTTTGAGTCTGCGCTAGGGTGACCATATTTTGATTTCCAAAAAAGAGGACACTCGGCCTGGCCACGACATAGCCTATTTTAATGATACTCGCAGTTTACTCAAAGATGCCTTATCATTTTAATATATTTAAAATGTATATGTATGGATAGAAAATTCAGTAATATTACAAAATAATATCTCTCAAAGACATAAATTCAGATAGGCCCCAATAGGGACACATAGGCTACACACACTAGAGTGT
Source organism: Epinephelus awoara (assembly GCA_035609425.1). Lineage (NCBI taxonomy): Eukaryota > Metazoa > Chordata > Actinopteri > Perciformes > Serranidae > Epinephelus > Epinephelus awoara. The sequence goes on along the minus strand of CM069301.1, from coordinate 42,573,999 downwards.
GGCGATCCGAGCCCGGCGGTACCCGACAGGTCGGGCCGGGTTTGGTCAAAAATGTAGCTATAAATTGTATTCAGGCTGGGGTCGGATTTGGTCAGCTTTCATGAAAATGTAGTATAAAAATAAATAAAATCCTATTGTCTGTCCTGTTTATTGCTTGGGCACTGTTATTTACGTGACAACACCTGAACATAACACACACAGACACACACTGGCTGTTTGTTTCTACCTCTCCCCTCGCTGGAAGTCTCGGACCTCCACCCGCCTCTGCCTTGATGAAACGCTGAAAATAAAATAAAAGAGGGAGACAGGTTTTTCCTATTTTATCTTATTTTGTTTTATATCACCCTCTCCTCTCGCTGGAAGCTTCGGACCTCCTGCCTCCCGCTCCCGTCTCAAACACGGGCTGAGCACCCAAGGTGCACGCCCGTACTGTTAAATACCCTGTAACCATAACAACTATGTGCAGGGGCGTCTCTAGGATTTTGACACATCCGGGGCTTAGCCCAGAAGAGCGCGCGCCGAAATTTTGAGACATAGAAACATTCTCCACATACCCTACAGGTACCTGCTCTTCTGGACTGAATTGAATTAAGACATTTCATGGTTACCAGTTAATACCAAATAGGCTAGCAATTTTCACAAACTTCACTCAATAGCCCAGGCACAAAAATGCCCCATTCATCATGTTGAACATACCAACAGCAACCATTCAGCAACAGTAAACATCTTGTCATGTTCAGTATTTACATTGTTTTACTTGTACATTTAATGCTCTTTACATACTCATATGTATTTATTCTTTAACATTCTTTAACATAACATACTCTTTAACATAATATTTGTATCTCTTACAGGTCTCAGGTTAGGTCTCTGCTTTAACTGTTCTTAACTCTACCTATTGTCTTTGTTTCTTGTACTGAACTTTTATTAATGTACTCGTTACATCTTTTTTCATTGTTCATTTGTCTTTAGTTTTACTTCAAACATTTGTCTTGTACAGTATATCTGTCTTAACTTGCACTCTACACTTGACTTTACATCTTGTTTTTCTTTTTCTTTCTTCAGTCATCATGTACAATTAGGTCTCTGCATTAACTCTTACTCTACACCTTACAGACAGATGCTAATAATAACAGATCGTTTTTTTCCCATGTAATATCAACTAGCTGCTAGCTAGCTAATGTTAGCTACTTCCCTCTAGTAGTATTTTTACATAATTTCTATTCCCATTACCTCTTTGATTGCTGACCACGGAAATCTTTTTTTGTGACATCCCAAAGACAGCTGAACAGCTTGCTGTTGTCAAACCTGCCTGTTGTCAAGTGCGCCTGCTGCCTGACGCTGCTGTTTTGGGTGAATGACATCACGTGCAACCTGGAGGGTGCTGGCAGCAGCACTCATGCAGCCCCAAACCATGATGCTGCCACCACTATACATGACTGTAGGCAAGGGACAGTTGTCTTGGTGCTCTTCACCAAGACAACTGTCCCTTGCCTACAGTCCAGTATAGTGGCAGCAGCACTCATGCAGCCCCAAACCATGATGCTGCCACCACTATACATGACTGTAGGCAAGGGACAGTTGTCTTGGTGCTCTTCACCAAGACAACTGTCCCTTGCCTACAGTCCAGTATAGTGGCAGCAGCACTCATGCAGCCCCAAACCATGATGCTGCCACCACTATACATGACTGTAGGCAAGGGACAGTTGTCTTGGTGCTCTTCACCAAGACAACTGTCCCTTGCCTACTGTCATGTATAGTGGTGGCAGCAGCACTCTTGCAGCCCCAAACCATGATGCTGCCACCACTACACTGGACTGTAGGCAAGGGACAGTTGTCTTGGTGCTCTTCACCAAGACAACTGTCCCTTGCCTACAGTCCAGTATAGTGGTGGCAGCATCATGGTTTGGGGCTGCATGAGTGCTGCTGCCACCACTACATGATAATGACCCAAAACACACCTAGTAGATGACAACTGCCGTGCTGAGGAAGGTGAAGGTGAAGGTGATGGACTGGCCAAGTATGTATCCAGCCCTAAACTCACCTGTGCACCTGTGGGGCATCCTCAGGCTGAAGGTGGAGGAGTGCAAGGTGTCTTCACATCCATCTGCTCCATGATGTCATCATGGAGGAGTGGGAAAGGATTCCTGAAGCAACCTGTGAGCTCTGGTGAATTCCATGCCCAAAAGGGTTAATGCAGTGCTAGATAATAATGGTTGGCACACAAAATATTGACACTTTAGGCACAATTTGGACATGCTCACTGTGGGGTGTACTCACTTCTGTTGCCAGCTGTTTAGATGTTGATGGCTGTGTTTTGAGTAATTTTGGTATAAAACTGATGATTAGTAGGGCGGCACGGTGGTGTGGTGGTTAGCACTGTCACCCTTATACTGCTATACAAGCTGTACACTGACTACTATTAGTTATATCAAAGTGTCATTTCTATAGTGTTGTCCCATGAAAAGATATAATGAAATATTTGCAAAAATAGGAGGGGTGTACTCACTTATGTGAGATACTGTATATTTACGGCTTAGCACTTTAGCAAACTTGTTTATTGACCATGATTAAGTTTCAGGGTTCCCATGGTTATGAAATTCCTGTAAAAGTCATGAAATCAAACAGTTTTCCAGGTCTGGAAATGGTTTGGAATTATGTGAATATTTTGGAAAAGTTTTGAATTAGTAATGATTATTTCTGATATCAAAGATAACGGATATAAGACAAGCTGCATTAACTTGGACCCAACACTTGTCAAAAATCAGTAGATGAATTTAACATTCATTATATTCATTATATATTATCATAGAGACAAACAACCATTCACACTCACATTCACACCTACGGACAATTTAGAGTTATCAATTAACCTAGTCCCCAAACTGCATGTCTTTGGACTGTGGGAGGAAGCCGGAGTGCCCGGAGAGAACCCACACTGACACGTGGAGAACATGCAAACTCCACACAGAAGGGCTCCCACACCTGGGATCGAAACAGCAACCCTCTTGCTGTGAGGCGACAGTGCTAACCACCACACCACCGTGCCGCCCTACTAATCGTCAGTTTATGTATTTTTATCTTTTTAATATCTTCTAATATGTGATCTGGGACCAAACACTTCCTCTGGATGTAATTATAAAATGTAAACATAATTTTTCTCACAGTATAGTCAGATCAAACAGTCTAAACAGCTGTTAGAAGACTCCACAATACAGGAAATGACATCATCTTTGTTAAAACATGTTGACCTATAGTCACTGTGTGGGCTTTGTTAAACTATTTAAATTAGGTCATGGAAATGGGTCAAAATATTATGGAAAAGTCTTGAAAATGTATTGTTAAAAATGTGTGGGAACCCTGTTTAAGGCTGTTAGTCAACAGACGTTTAACAAATGGTGATATGTTGAAACATGCCTGTTTCTACCAGTTTCCACCCTGCTTTTATTAAAACATCTGTTTTATTACATTCCAGATCGCTGTCCTATGATATATATAAAAGCACCACATGAAAGCAAGCTGTGCATTATTAACATAGAGCTGGTTTATTTTAAGTGTAATATCACATAATAGACATTGTCTGTATATAACAAGAAAATTATATTATTCTACAATGATCCTCATTCCACATTTTTATTATAGTCCAATACTTTATTTTCCAGTGGAGTACATTAATCAACATCACTAATGAAAGCATAAATAGTGCAACTTAGCTCTAGAGTCCTAAAACTTTGCATTTGAAAGGTCTGTCATTTGATTAATGCAAATGAGATTTCCACACATTTAAAGTCAATAAAATATATTTTATTGTTTAACTTACGCAGCTCTTTCCTTTATGTCCAGAGGCCCATGGTCTGCCTGATACACATTTAGTGCATTCTGAAGGGAGTAGGGGTTCAGACACATGGGTTCAAGGCCTGAATGAAGGGTCATGCACCTCGGCTCCTCGGGCAGCTCTCCACATCTATTCTGAACCTATTGGCATATGTGATATGTGCAGTTTTAGTGCTAGATATCTAGTACTCTACTGGTTGTGTATTCATATATGTGTTATTTACTTACTGCATTCAGTTCTTTGCAGTAAACATTCTGCTCCTCCGTGGGCATCGTAATGCATTCTTCACAGGTGCACCTGTGTAAGAACAGTCTAATTCATAATGTGACTAAACTGAATTCTAATAGATGTGAATTCTGTGTTATGAACAATCATACAGTTATCTGAGCAGATTACAGGATAGTCTGTTACTAAGGTTGTGTGTTGCCATTACAGTAAGCAATCCTCATAAAAAGTTAAAAGACCTGCAGATATGTGTAGGCCTGGTTAAATTAAACTAATAATACATGAGCTAAATTTTTACTTAAGTCTAATATTGATGGTGGGGCCTCATATTCATTAACATGCCAAAAAAATTACATGATGCCTGCTAGATTGATGCTTGGCTGTAGAGGCTAAACTAAGCTAAGCTAAGCTAAGCACAGTGTGCTAAAGTGACAAGACGTTTTATACCATAGCCTAACGTTAGCTTAATTAAGCTATCGTTGGGTTATAATAGACAGTTACACACATTGCTATTTATAATTGGGAGAAATAAAATTACCACTCTGTTGCAGACTGAGAGGACCGAGGTCCACTCTCATGGGGGTTAGTGTCCTCTGGCTCAGAGCTGCATTCTGGCTCTGGTGGCTCACACATGTAGGGCTGTGGTTGAAGAAGACAGTTCGGAGATGCATCCATGTTCCCGATTGACAGGTGGCACTTGAAAGGGGGCGGGGTTTCGCGCATTCGGCGGACACGCCCACAGGGTTTGGGAGCAGAGACAGAGGCTGATTTTTACACAACTTTGAAGCCTAATTTCATATATTTGCCGATTTTTTTAATCGTTCAAATTTGACAGGGTAGCTTACAACACCTTTTTCTGTGGTATGTCAAACTCAGATGACATATTTATTCTCACTTTACACGGACTTTAACCACTTGTGTGCCAAAGCCAAAGTAGTGGCTATTTAAAAATTTAATAATAATTAATTGTTACTAAAACCTGTCCAAAAACACTGTTTTATCGAAGCATCAACATAAGATAACCGTAGTTTGAGGATGTGATCTTAAAAAAAAAAAAAAAAAAAATTTTTTTTTTTTTTTTTTTTTAAATTAATATTCATATTCGGGGCGAATTAAAAAACATCTGGGGCTAGCCTAGGGACGCCACTGACTGTGTTACACAAACTCAGTGCTTTAGTATTAAATAATGTCGGGCTCGGTTCGGGTTCGGACAGAAATATGCGGCCCGTGCCGCACTCACACACACACACACACACACAAACTCACGGAAAACCGGACATTATCATCAGTTTATAAAACCCCCCCGGACGCCCCGGACGGGACGTGAAAAGTGGACATGTCCGGGCAAAAGAGGACGTTTGGTCAGCCTAGTCTGCGCGCATTTTTCCTCCATTCAGTGTCAAAATCAGGGACATTTTCGGGGACAGCTTTTACCAGGGACAGGTCACCCAAATCGGGGGCTGTCCTCGGAAATCGGGGACGTCTGGTCACCGTAGGCCAGGGTCCTAATGTGTTCCCATCTTTATGCAGTCAAGAAAGTGAAAGCGAAGTGAAAACCAGAGCTGCATCTCTCAGGACCCAGTATGGTAAACTTCACAAAACACTGCTGGTGTTTCAGAGGAAAGGGGTTTGCAGTTATTGCCCTAACAATTGAAGCAAATGGTGACAAGGATTCAGATTTAATTAAAACACATAATACAACCATATAATTCCTCCACAAAGCTCGTAACAAAGTAATCCAGATGTCCTAAAGAGCTGACATGCACTGCTGTATTAATAACATCACTGACGCCATGTTTTTAGCCTTACTTGTATGCCATGTTTGATCAAATGTGAACATGGCTCCCATATAAAAAGTCTAGTCTAGTGCTGACGTATTGCAGTAAGCGAGTTGTGTCATTTCCGGTGTTTCTGTGACAGCGTCTCTGTGCTGCTCTAGTGAATTCTACTAGCCTGCTTTCTGCTTTCTCACTTCAGTTGATTTAACATCTACTTTTTTTTTTACGACTTCCCTGCTAATCTCTTAGCTGTTGTTTGCACGTTACTAGCCTTGTTAGCTACATTAGCTTAACAGTCAGCGATGGCTTCTCCCTCTGCTCTCTCTTGCTCGGTGTTTAGTTTAGGTTATTAAGATCCCCATTAGCTTTTGCAAAGCAGCAGCTATTCTTCCTGGGGTCTTCAAATTTTCATGAGTGACAATAGATAAAAATACAAACATAATACAACACAATACATACAATACATGAACACAAACTCGTACAGTACATACAACACATACAAAATACAAATATGAATGCTGAGTAGAGCTGCAACTAACGACCACCCTCATTATCGATCAATCCATCAATAATTTGAACGATCTATCGATTAGTTGTTTGGTCAACAAAGTGTTAAAAAATATTGAAAAATGTCAATCAGTGTTTCCCACCCACAAGACGATGGCTTCAAATGTCTTGCTATGTCCACAAACCAGAGAAGTACTCAGTATATTGTCACAAGGTAACAAAGAAACCAAAAATAGTCACATTTAAAAGCCGAAATCAGAGAACTTGGACCTTTTTTCCCAAAAAACGAAAAAAACAAAAAACAAAACAAAAACACTCAAAACGACCACTCGATCATCAAAATAGTTGACGACCAATTCAATAATCGATTATTGTTCAGTTATTTGAATCATTGTTGCAGCTCTATTGCTGAGACATACTGGAATGACAACACACACAACACACGCTCCTACATTGAATCATCATTAGATGAAAAGAAACAAAAGAAAAAAAAAAAATATATATATATATATAAATATACAAATGAATAACGGTCACCCTCAAAGATGCCATGACCCCACAACAAGCCTTGGTATATAGAGATACTTAACAGTCAATTCAAGTCAAGTCGCAATCGTTTTCCTTAATTAAAATAATAATATACTAAGAGTCAAAGTTATGTGCTAAATGATAGTCTTTTAATTTCATTTTAAAACTTACCATATTTTTCTGTTGAATTACATAATCAGGAAGTGAATTCCATTCCTTCATTGCTCTATATATCACTGTACATTGAGCCGCTGTCTTAGTTTTAGGTAAGGTAAAATAACCTCCAACAGCATGTCTCGTTGGATAAGTATGCATCTCTGAACTAAAGGACAATTTACTATATAGAATATTTGGCATCTTTGAAGTGATTACATTCCTAATGAAAACCATCAACAAATACAATAATCTATATTTCACCTCTAGCCACCCAAGACAATCATGCATTTTACTAATGTTTGTCCTCATTCCACAGGAAAGAGCCACTCTTGCTGCTTTATTTTGTGCCCGTTGGAGTTTCCTGATGTTACTTAATGATGTATTGGACCAAACAACTGTACTGTAATTAATATGTGACAAAACCAAAGCTTGAATTACTTGTTTGGAAGTTTGTGGTGTGAGAAATTTAGTACATCTTCTAATCATAGATAAAATATTTCCGATCTTAGTTAGTATTCTCTGAATGTGTTTGTCCCAGGATAGTGTATGATCGATAATAATACCTAATAACTTAACTTCATTTTCTTGTTCAATTTTTTTTACCATTAATTGTAAGTTCAAGCTTCGGATTAGAGCGCAGTCTGTGTTTAGATCCAATCACCATACTCGTGGTCTTTGACACATTCAATATTAATTTATTGCACTTAATCCACTCTACGACTGACTTCATTTCCTGACTTATATTTGCATTCAGGTCCTCTATAGTAGCTTCCGGTAAGTAGATTGTTGTATCATCAGCATACATTGCCATATGAGCTTTTTGTAGTACTAAGGGGAAATCATTAGTGAAAATCGAATATAAAAGAGGCCCAAGGCAATTTCCTTGAGGTACTCCATGTTTAACATGTTTTATATCCGATTCACTCCCATTAAAATAAACCAACTGCTGTCTATCACACAAATAATTTCTGATTGTTGATAACGCAGAGGCAGAGAAACCATAACATTTTAATTTTTCCAATAATAGCTCATGATCCAGTATGTCAAATGCTGCAGAAAAAATCAAGAAACACAACTCCAATAATTTTCTTTTGCTCAAGATTATAGTACCAATCATCCACCATTTGTGTCAATGCTGTTGCTGTTGAATATTTTTCTCTATAGGCATGCTGGAAGTTGGTAAATAAATTGTTATTGGAGAAATAGAGCTGAATCTGTTCATACATAATTCTTTCCATAATTTTGCTTAACATAGGTAAGAGACTTATTGGTCGACTATTTAGCTCGGAGAACTTTTACTTTTGGTATTGGTATAATTTTTGCAATTTTCCATCCCTGTGGCCATTTATTTTTCGTGAAACATAGATTAATTATATGTGTAATCACTGGAGCAGCAATAGCCGCAATAGGTTTTAACAGCCTACCATCTAGAAAATCAACCCCAGGTGACTTATTCTTACAGGTCATTAACATCAACTGCACTTTGGATGTACTAACATTTTTGAAATTAAAGATACAGTTTTTGTACATCATAATCTGTTTTATTAATCTGACTGCTATTTCATTGAGGTTTCTGCTATTTCGAGAAACCTCGGAATAACATTTGATTAAGATCTGTCTTTTAATTCTCATTTAAAACAAACCTCACGGACTGCATTTTTTCATCTGCGAAATATTGCGAAAATTAGGCCTATCCTGACCCGAAAAGATGCAGAAAAATTGGTCCACGCTTTTGTTACCTCAAGGCTGGATTACTGTAACTCTCTATTATCAGGTTGCTCTAGTAAGTCCTTAAAAACCCTCCAGCTAATTCAGAATGCAGCAGCACGTGTACTAACAGGAACTAAGAAACGAGGTCATATTTCTCCTGTTTTAGCTTCTCTGCATTGGCTCCCTGTAAAATCCAGAATTGAATTTAAAATCCTACTGTTAACTTATAAAGCTCTAAATGGTCAAGCTCCGTCATATCTTAGAGAGCTCATAGTGCCATATTATCCCACCAGAGCTCTGCGCTCTGAGAATGCAGGGTTACTCGTGGTCCCTAAAGTCTCCAAAAGTAGATCAGGAGCCAGAGCCTTCAGCTATCAGGCTCCTCTCCTGTGGAATCATCTTCCTGTTGCGGTCCGGGAGGCAGACACCGTCTCCACATTTAAGACTAGACTTAAGACTTTCCTCTTTGATAAAGCTTATAGTTAGGGCTGGCTCAGGCTTGCCTTGTACCAGCCCCTAGTTAGGCTGACGTAGGCCTAGTCTGCCGGAGTACCCCTATAATACACCGAGCACGTTCTCTCTCTCTCTCGTCCTATTACTGCATCTTGCTAACTTGGCCATTCTGGATGTCACTAACTCGGCTTCTTCTCTGGAGCCTTTGTGCTACACTGTCTCTCAGGTTAACTCGTATTGCAGCGTTGCCTGGATGGTGTGACGTGTGTGGTTGTGCTGCTGCTGTGGTCCTGCCAGATGCCTCCTGCTGCTGCTGCATCATTAGTCATACTTCTACTGTTATTATTACACATATGATTATTGTCACACATGTATACTATCAGATATTAATATATTATTACAAATTAATAATGAAGCGGCTGGGATAAGAATCAGCACCTCCAAGTCTGAGGCCATGGTCCTCAGCCGGAAAAGGGTGGATTGCCCTCTCCGGGTCGGGGGGGAGGTCCTTCCTCAGGTGGAGGAGTTTAAGTATCTCGGGGTCTTGTTCACGAGTGAGGGTAGGATGGAGCGAGAGATGGACAGGCGGATTGGGGCGGCGTCAGCAGTGATGCGGGAGCTGAACCGGTCCGTTGTGGTGAAGAGGGAGCTTAGCCAAAAAGCGAAGCTCTCGATTTACCGGTCTATCTTCGTTCCAATCCTCACCTATGGTCACGAGCTCTGGGTAGTGACCGAAAGAATGAGATCGCGAGTGCAAGCGGCCGAAATGAGTTTCCTCCGCAGGGTGGCTGGGCTCAGCCTTAGAGATAGGGTGAGGAGCTCGGACATCCGGGAGGGACTCGGAGTAGAGCCGCTGCTCCTCCACATCGAGAGGAGCCAGTTGAGGTGGTTCGGGCATCTAGTGAGGATGCCACCCGGACGCCTTCCTTGGGAGGTGTTTCGGGCGTGTCCAACCGGGAGGAGACCTCGGGGCCGCCCCAGGACACGCTGGAGGGACTACATCGCCCGGCTGGCCTGGGAACGCCTCAGGGTTCCTGCGGAAGAGCTGATGGAAGTGGCTGGGGAGAGGACTGTCTGGGCTTCTTTGCTGAGGCTGCTGCCCCCGCGACGATTACAAATTATAATATTATTACTTTCATTAATGTTGTTGTAAGCTACTGCCATTACCGTCTGTCCTGCATGTCTCTCTGTCTCTCTCTCTTTCTGTCTCATTGTGTCATACGGATTACTGTTAATTTATCATGTTGATCTGTTCTGAACAACATCTATTGCACGTCTGTCCGTCCTGGAAGAGGGATCCCTCCTCAGTTGCTCTTCCTGAGGTTTCTACCGTTTTTTTTCCCCGGTAAAGGGTTTTTTTGGGGAGTTTTTCCTTATCCGCTGTGAGGGTCCAAAGGACAGAGGGATGTCGTATGCTGTAAAGCCCTGTGAGGCAAATTGTGATTTGTGATATTGGGCTTTATAAATAAAATTGATTGATTGAATTGATTGATAAAAAGCCACTGGCTACAGTACACATTAAGGTTAAAAACATAGTGTTTCTGACATTTTCAGAGCTTGTGCACTTGGATAATTACTTTGTATGAGTTATGTGGGGGCACGGTTTTATTATGCATTTTATTTTGGTTTGAACCAATGTCACCATTTCATTCAAATGTTTGGGGGATAACTGCAAACTGTTTTCCTCTGAAACACCAACAGTGTACTGTGAGCTAAAAAACTTCACCTATCCTTCCACTTCCATGAGTGTGAGTAGATGACTGAACTTTAATTTTTGGGTGAACTGTCTGTCACTTTCAGTTGTGTTGAAAAGATTTTGATCTCAACAAAAAGGTCTAGTTGGCATCCCTTCTGTTATCTTATTTTTTTCTGCATGTCTTTACCTGTGTTGTTTAGTACAGCTTGATGTCGATGACTCTGAGGACATTGATGAGACAGAGGAGGGGCAAATGGAAGACGAAGATGTGGTGCCAACTGACAACAATGAAATGTCCCAGATGTTCTCCCCTCCATCAACCTCTGCTCAGTCCTCTAGAAGTTCAGTCTCTGCCACTGTAGAGGGGGAACCACCTTGACTGAATTAGTATCACGTTATGATGAGACCCCAAAAAGCCCACGTTTTAGCAAAGCAAAGGGAAAGTTCTCTGATGCTAACAATATTGAGTTAGCAAAGTTAACTTTGTTAAAACAGGTTCATAATACTCTGTCTTCTACAACTAATGACAGTGAGGAGGTATTTGGTCAACAATTTGCAAATGAAGAAGCATTAAAGATTGAGTGCTTCAGTTAAGAGTTAGAAGAAATATAATGAACATACTGTATGATGCCCTAGAGGCAGAGCAGGCCCAGGAGCACGCAACCCTCAGTCAGTACCAACCAGGGGGAGTATCATTTATGGGGTCCCAGTCAACTCAGGGAAGGTATGACCATTACACAGCTGTGCCAATGCAAGTGCCACATCCACCATATCAGAGCCAGCACAGTCTCCAGCTCCAAAGCCAACCAGCCCAACAGACCCAGTGATCAAAGCCTACAGCCTCCACCAATGCCCTTCATAAGGATGATAAATGAAGATGAATAATAGTTAAAAATTGGCAGTGGTTGATCAGGATGCAAGTTAACTTTTGCACTTTTTTTTGCACTACTGTTCTCTTCTAAGTGTCTTGAAAAGAGATTTGTTTGTTTATGGAAATGTATCATTTCATCATCATATCATATCATCACTGCAAATTACAATTCAAGACAAAGATGAGTTGCGATTATGATTAACAACAAAGTTAAATTTAATCATAACACTTCAATCTCAGATCCAGAAGGACGATATATTATCATTAACATATCCATCGACAATAACTCTCTCACAATAGCTCATCTTTATGGTCCTAATAATGATGACCTATCCTTTTTATAGCTTTTTTTCAATTCTTAACAGCCTACCCAGCTAAAATCTTATCATAGGAGGTGACTTCAATACCACACTTGATCCACCCATGCAACTAATCCTACTGAAAGCATCTACTATGAACTACAGAAGTACAAAATTTAACTGAATAATCTCATAAACAAAAAAACTAAATTTCTAATTGAAAGACTCGAACTTAACACATCTCAACAGAGTAATAGATCAGCTGCGTACCTGGCAAATCTGGTTTAACAAAATAAAGATAGAACAACCATAACAGTAATTAAGGACACTCTCTCACAACCCAAGTACCCATGATATACATAAATTCTTGAATAACCACCAGACAAACATTTCTGGTCCACCATTTCACCTTTTTTTTTCAGAATGGTTGACGAATTCCTCACAAATAAAAGAATACCTCCTATCTTGAATACAGCCTTAATCACCCTACTTTTAAAACCTGATAAAGACCCCACTGATCTAGCTAGTTATCGTCCTCTCTCTCTAATAAACACAGACATAAAAATCATAAGCAAGGCACTAACAAACAGAATTGAAAAAGTCATTTCCTCCATTATACACCCTAATCAAACTGGTTTTTATCGAAGGAAGGCAGTTATCCCATAACACTCGAAAATTGTTCAACTTAATGCAGCTTTCAAACAATAAGAAATCTGAAACTATAATCCTTTCATTAGATACACAAAAGGCATTTGACAGAGTTAACTGGTGTTTCTTATTTGCAACATTACAGAAATTTGGGTTTGGAGAGTCATTTATCAACTGGATTAAGGCACTATACACCTCACCAACAGCAACCATCATAACTAATGGTCTAATCTCACAACAATTTACACTTCATAACGGCACCTGACAGGGATTTCCACTCTCTCCATCACTCTTTGCAATTTTTTTTAGAACCACTTGCACCCAGCATATGACAAGATAATAACATCAAAGGTATTAGATCATTATCCACAGAACACAAAACAATCCTCTATGCTGATAATGTTTTGATCCTTCTCCAAGATCACTTTTCATCATAACAAAAATATATCTGTTATGAAATCATTCTCATCTCTCTCCAACTACTCTATCAACAAAATCTAATGTTCTACCTATCTGCATGGACCAGAGGGATGTGGCAGCCCTCACCCCACAGTTCTCCCCATAGGAAATATTAAATATTTAGGAATTCACATATCCCCCAAGCTGTCAGAGCTGTTCAATCTAAATTACACACCATTACTCAAATCAATACAAAATGACCCCAATCGTTGGACAAAACTACCCATTTCACTTTTAGAAAGAATTTCAACAATAAAAATGTCAGTCCTCCCAAAATTAATTATTTATTTGCTATGATCTCTACCCTTCCAAGTCCACCTTGGCTCAATACAGCAATATCAGTTTTACTGGAAAAATAAAACACCCTATATAAAGCTTAAACATTACAGAAACCCACAACTCAGGGAGGATTAGAAGCACCAAACTTTGAACTTTATCATCTGTCAAGTCAGTTAAAATACTTAAAACAATGGCTCATCCCTTCAGATTTTGATTCACACTGATTAGAAACTGAGCAGGCACTATGCATCACTATAAATCTATAAATCTTTCAGATCATCAGTCAAACAATTAAATATCACACTTGTTTTCAAAATATTTCCATAGCCTCAGCTCTGACAGCTTGGTGGAAAATGTTTTGCATTAAAAGCTCCACAGTTGCACCATCCATACATTCACCATTATGGAACAACCCAGATTTTACAATAAATAGGAAACCATTAAACTTCACATCACGGAAAGATAAATGTATCACACATCTCCACCATATCATTCAGGAATCCAAAATGATCAATTTTCAACAATTAATCCAGACATTCAGCATCAGTAATAGTCAATCAGACCTCCAGTATTTACAGCTTAAGTCGACCATTCTCCCAAAACGTAACAATGCATTCAGTACTCAGTAGGGGTGTAAATCACCAGCTTCATCATGATAAGTGAGGTGTCAAAAAGTCGGGGCCTTGAAGGGCAAGATGGGTCCCAACTTCTTGTCCTCTTGCCTTACTGCAACTCACACTCTGGATAAACTGTAATATCTTAGGTTCAGCAGGCTGGAATTGAAGAACACACTGGAAACATGAAGAATCAGGTGCAATCGAGTTTAATGTGCTTACAAGCAACAAGACACATCAACTCTGAGTCAAGCCCTGGGACAAGACTGAAGATTCGCTACAGAACACTCTCTTTTAAGCCTCTTTTCCTTATGCCTTCCCATTGCGGTCAAATTCTATTGGTAGAAAACATTTCTTTTTTGTCCAAATCTGCCCTTAGCGTGAGATAATAATAGCAACCAATCTGGCCTTTGTCCAAGGCTGACCTCAGGGCCCTGGAAAGTACCAAACTTTTTTACCAATAGATTCGAGCCATTGTGCACTTTATTTTTTAAAAGACATGTGAGCCCTGGGGATTTTTTCTTTCATATGATCCCCTGGGCTTACATGTAATACAGACCTTTTCAATACAATACCTCAGAATGTGTGTGTGTGTCTAGTGTTACATTTTCAGGTGATGCATGATGTCTCGTGTGTGTGCTTTAAACCATACAAGATATGATGTGTTTTAATCAGGTGTGTGGTTACAACAATGATTCACCTTTCATGGTTACTCAAATATCACACAACTTAATCATTAGACGTATTCAAATTATGCAGGGTAAAATATTTATCTGATCCTTAAATGATTTCACTTAAAACTTAATCAATTTATGCAAAGTAGAGGCCTTTACCTGATTAGTCATAAAACATTACACTACACGATATTATATCGATTTGTTTGGATGACGATATGATGTTTGCCGATATCACAAAATCTGTCACGATACGATTTTGATTTGATTCGATTCAGGAGATCGATATGATGCGGTATCATATACCCATCTAACACAATCATTTACATCAACTCACAAAAACAACTAGAATATGATTTGACCATTTTATTTCTGAGCTGTTTGTTGTTTGAGCGCGCTTGCCCAGAAATGGTGACATATACATGCTATGTGAATTTCAAAATAAATGTGTATCTTTAAGATGACGATATGATCGATGTTTTCATTTTGCATCGATATAATCAGATCGTTAATCAATGAATCGATGTATCGATGTATCGTTACACCCCTAGTACTCAGGATCAAACCACTATCATAGACAATTATAATCAATACCGACACTTCTATTTCGCTCCCAGTTTCAAAGTGGGAACAGGATCTTTCCATCAGTTCCAACTCAGAGTTCTGGCACCAAATCTCCAAAAATAACTTCACTCATTGTAAAATCCCAAATCTACAGCTCATTCAATTCAAGGTTAACCACAGGACACATTATACAGGAGAAAGGTTGCATAAAATGGGATTCAGTACATCAGACCAATGAACTCATTGCACACAAAAGACCACTGACAACTATATACACGCTTTCTGGTATTGCACATCAGTTAGGCAATTTTGGGTTCAAGTCACAGATCACTTATCACACACATTGGGATGCCGCATCCCTCTATCCCCCCAACTCTGCATCTTAGGAGACATGTCAACTCTACAACTAAATAATCATATCAAAACTACACTGTTCACAGCCCTAGCTGTCGCCAGGAAAACAATCCTCCTAAACTGGAAAACAAGAAATCAACTGAACATAACCCACTGGAAGAACTTATTAATAGATCAAATTTCAATTGAAAAAGTGTCTGCATCAGTTAATCACAACATACCCTGTTTCAACAAAATCTGGTCCTCATTTATCAACAAATTGACTTCTATAGATGCTGGACTCCCTTTTCACAGCACGACACAATCCATAGCATCTTCGGTACATGAACCTACACTGATTCCATTATTTATAACATAAACAGATAATACGTAATACAAAACATAACTATATATGCTCACACACAAGCACACACACACACACACACACACACACACACACACACACACACACACACACACACACACACATCTCCTCACATGCATACAGCCTAACACGTCACTAATAAGTTTTTCTTTTCTTTTTCTCTCTCATTCTGCTATGAATATAATTTTGTCCTATTCCCTTCCTCCCTCTTCTATATTCAATGTTTACTGTTGTTTTGTTTGCTTTGTCTGTTTGTTTGCTTGCCTGTATATCTGATTTGTTTGTTTGTTTATTAATAAATTTTACAAAAAAAATAAAAGGAAATGTTAAGTGTTTTGTTTGCATTATTTTTAATAAACAGTTTAAAATAGAATAAGGTACATCTTTTCAAATATCATGGACTTAAAACCACACAAATAACTAGAATATAATAATACTGTAATAATAAAAACAGAAAAGGTGTAACAAGAACAATTAACCTGTATTTTGCAGAAAGGTACACTGGCTAAAATCAAACCACTCTCACTCTTAAAAGTTATGGTGCAATAACTATTACATATTAAATTAATGTCAAGCAATGTTCGCTACATTCAAGCCATTGCCATTGAGTTGACATGATCATTGCTTGCTCTTATTCAAAGCATGTCACACTACAGATCTGTGACAGAAACAAGAAATACATTTACTAAACGAAATAATAAATTCATACGTCCTGTAACCAGCGAGGCAGGGAATTGAGAGACAGATAACAAGCTACACATCTAACCTGTCTGCGTTTATGCATCAGATACACAGAAAATACAATGGATGTTCTGAAATGAAATGATATATAAAAAATAACAAAGGGTGGATTTCAACCGTTTAACACATAACCATGTTTCTCAGCCAGCTTACGCTAAAATGCTACACTCAAAAAATAAATGTTTTTTTTATCAATTTGTTTAGTAAACAGTATTGCATTGCCGTTACAGCCAATAGGGGGTGCTACAGCCCCCTCAGCACCCGTACTTCCTGCATCCCTGATTTTAAGCCTACACCATGCCCCCTTCAACAGAGGGATTTCTTGCTCTCCCCACTGGTGCAGGCTGTAGTATGCCCTCTCTCCTCAATGCACCTTCAATCAGCTGATGGTTGGCATATTCTGAATCCACATAGGCAGGTGGAAAGTAGGCATCAGATTTTCTGTCACATATGAAGTTGTGCAGCCACAGACATGCAAAGATGATGTTCATGACCTTGTCTGGATCCAGGGAAACAGTTGTTCTGAAAACTCTGACGCGACTGCCTAATATTCCAAAGGCATTTTCCACTACTCGTCGAGCCCGAGACAGACGGTAATTGAAGAGCCTCTGACTCCTGTTCAGGTTTCGGAAGGGGTAAGGCTTCATGAAGTCTGCTCTGAGTGGATAGGCCTCATCTCCAATTAACATGTAGGGCATCAAGATATCAGTGTTGGGCAGTGTGTCATCAGGGGGCCGACACTCTGCCCTGGGTTCCCGCACTTGCATAAACAAACTTATAATTTGCATCAACTACAGACATGAGTATGATGGAAAACCGGGACTTGTAGTTGTAATACATGCTTCCACTGTTGGCAGGAGGTTGAATGAAAATGTGTTTCCCGTCCACTGCACCCGGGCAGTGTGGAAACTGCCACTTGTCATGGAAGTCTTTGGCAATGGCTTTCCACTCTGGCTCAGTTCCTGGTGTCTGTGAACCAAAAGTGAGATAAAGAAATGTTAACAATGACTTATATATACACAAAAACAAAACAAATTCAGACAATCATATAATATTGAGTAGGATGTCATTGATAGCATGGTTAGTTGACATTATCACCATATCATCACACCCTTCAGTAAAGTTAAAAAAGGTGTGATTAAAAATATTCAATAGTGAAAGCATAATTCTCTAGGGCCATAAGTGTTTCTGACAGTGTTACCTTCAGGAAATCCTCACGTAGCACAGAACAATCCTGCTCAGAGTTGTGCTTCCAATTCGATATTGGAACCTCAATGAGTTGAATGTTTCACCTGTCAAAGTGAATACAGATTCTTAAATGACAATTCAGGCAAAGTGGAATAATAGTGAGCAGAGACACACACTGTATATGGGAAAGTTTGTTTACATTAAATGACACATGAAAATGACATTATTATAATACACAATTTTGTTATTCTTCATCAATCAGAATGTTACTGATTTGTTGGTGTTGGTTGCTTTCTTCTTGGACTTAATGATACATGAAAAAATGTAGCATCATGTTTCTCTTAGCTTCTCCAGTAATTCATTCAATTCCATATTTTCAGAAAAAAAGTCCACTCTCATTGGGCTTCCACCACAAAATCTTATTACTGTCTTATTGCATGAAAACTGCATATTTATTGCTGATGGCATCATAAAAACAAGAGAATTGTAGATGTCACATACTACATCAATTATTTCTATGATTTGTACACCCTATATTATTGTACATTGTCCAGCCATACTATCAAGATTTGTGTGTACTGTAGACTGACCTGTAGCCAGGTAATGTCACAGAGAGCCTGTCCTTTGGGCTAATGGCCTTTCTTAAGTGGGTGTCCTGCTTCTGGATCATAGGTGTTACTCTATCCAGAAGGTGACTGAAGTCCTCCACAGACATTCTTAGAAGGTCGCGAAATCCCTTCATATCATCCACCTACATACATACATACATACATACATAACATTAGATAGGGTTCAAAGATCAATTTTGCTTTGATTGTAAGGTACTATTGTGATGTTAAGGCATGTTTGGCAGTAACATACGTATGTCAGTGTGTTTTTGTTTATTGCTGACAATATCATAAAGCAAAGTTATAATGTTTATTGATGTGCGCACATACAGTATGGCTAGACTACAATTTGACAATAATTACAACAAGAGCTGTAAGTCAGCAACATTTAGGCCCACCAGCCAAATGCTAGTAAAATATGCAAGTGACAGGTATATATCATTTCATTTATTTATTTGTTCCGATCATGGCAATATTCAATATCATACAAACAAAAAACAACTATCACCTGAAACATATTCCTTGCCCGAAAACGAGCAGGAAGAAGAAAATCTTATTTTACCTGCCCCTCACTCAAAACACAAATAAACAATAGAAACAGATGGTCTACCCGATTACAGTTACTCTATACTCAATATAACATTAACATGAAAGGAAAACAGAAATAAATTCATTCTGTCTCATCACTCGTACACAATATAGTAACCTAACTATTAAGTTCATACAATGCAACTATTCTTTCTTTAAACATTTTTTTAAACTGAAATATGTTCAAACAGCCCTTTAAATTAGGGATGGGCATGAGTACTCGAGTAGTCGTTTTGAACGTTCAGTATTCGTTACACATATTGAGATTCGAGTACTCGCATTTCATTGGAGGGGTGCAGTCATGTGCGCAGCCGCACACAACACAGACACAGGTTAGCCCCATCACTTGACCCCAAAATGGTGGTGGCAAAGAAGTTGAAGAGTGACGTTTGGAAGTATTTTGAAAAGATCAACGAAACAACCGTGGAGTGTAAGTTGAGCAATATCAAACTAGCTTATCACAGAACAACCAGTTCTATGCTCAACCATTTGCGCATCAAGCACAAAGAGAAGACCGCGGAGACAGACAGTAGGCAGCCTCCTATCATCGGTTTTGTTAGCAGTGCTAGCAAACGCCGCTGCGGTGCTGCAAGAGCGGAGAAGATAACCCAGATTTTAACAAAGATGCTCGCTACAGATATGCTCCCATTAAGCTTCGTTGAGGGTGAGGGGTTCCGCGAGCTCATGGTGTTTATCGAGCCGGAGTTTAAATCACCATCACAGCGAACAGCAACTTTGAGAGTGGAGAGGATGTATGAGGAAGGCGTGGAGAAACTGAGGGATAATCTGCAAAATGCCGACAAGGTGGCTATTACTTATGGAGTTAGATCAGTCTCAATATTCACAAATGCACACAGAAGGATTCACAAATACATGTTAAGATTTATATATAAATGACTCCCTCCACACAAATATTTTCAATGCACACACATATATTTAGCATTTTATATAAATGTAAAAAAAAAATCCACAAATAACCAAAAAAGTTTTACAAATGTATTTCTGATGCACACACAAATATTTATTGTTTCAAATACATGCAATAAAAATCCACAAATATATGTATTTAAAAAGTATTTGCAATTTTCATCAAAACATATGTGGATGTTGATACATTCATTTACAAATGCTTTTATTTTGTGAACCTCCCTTCATTTGTGTGTGAATCTTTTTGAGACTCCCCTGACGTGACCCGATCCACAAATGCATTTTTTCTACCAAGGGGATATAGGTAGCCAATCAGATGTCTCCTTCCTCTTCAGCCAATCACATGAGCGTCCCGCCACCACCCCCACGCGGGGTATGTTTTAACATCGTAGCGTCAGAAGGTGGCAGTAATGCACCAATACATTGTTTGCGACCGCCAAATTAATACGGAAGAGAAGAAGAAGAAGGTCAGGCGCGTATGTCTATGGTCAAGAGGTCTAGTTTGCAGCATGGCGGCCGACGATCGTGCACCTGTAGCATCCAGCTGCAGCCCCGGAGCACAAGCCCCTGACGTGACGGAAGTGATGCTGGATATTATTGTCGCGGTCTTTGTGTGGAACTTAGCTCGCAGGACACAGCATCTCAACGCAGCAGGTTTCAGGTAAGCTAACTGGAATAAATTGCCAGAAAATAGCTATGTTGTTTATTCTGTGACCGTTAGAAGAGGATCCTGGTGAGTGGCGAGGGCAGGGCTCCAGACTTGGGATCCACTCACCTATGGTCCCGCCCGGGCCTGACGTCCGCAGCCCTCCAGCCTGACCTCCGTGGCCTGGACGGATGCTCAAGTGTGGGTGAGAGGAGCGCGAAGGTCAGGCCGGCGGGCCGACACATGTGTATCCCAGAACGGGTGCTCAAGTGTGGGTGAGGGGAGCGAAGAGGAGCGCGGAGGTCAGGCCGGGCGGGCCGACACCGTGTAGTCAGGCCGTTACAACGCTAAATTAAGCAGAGTGACGGACCCAAAGCCTTCAATCTGGCTATAAGACAGCTGAAACGCTAATCAAAAAAAATACAGTGGTGAAGTTGGGATTTGTTTCTTGAAGTTAGGTGCTCATTGTCTTTTCTGTGTCTTGCAGGCTGCCAGGAGAAGCGGACTGGCCATCAGATATTGTTTGTGGAAATTTGAAAATAAAGTTTGTCAAATTCACTTTTGTCTCTTCATTGTGCACACTTACACACGAAATAGGGTAACAGTCAGCTATTTTTGAATGTTAGCACTGATTTCTCACATTGAATGGTGAAACATTTGTAGTTTGAAAGGTCCGACCTAAATGAATACAGGTCGTAGTTAACGAAGCATATGAATATTAATATATAAGGAGCGCCCACTGAGCGCAGCTTCTTTTATTGATGGTTGAACGTGGCGATGTGGTCAAAAACAAACAAAAAGCAAAGTTGACTTGTATGATTAAATAAAGGTAAAATAAATGGACAATTCATCAATTCATAGACGCTATCAATCAATCAATCAAATTTATTTGTATAGCCCTTTACAGTAACCAAAAAAGGTACCCAAAGTGCTTTACAACAAAGTCAAAAACAAAGTACAGAAAAACAGTACAGAAAAACAGAACATAAAACACAGGATTCGACTGTGGAAAGTGCTACAGTGCTGCAGGCAATTAAAAAGCCTTCTAAAGATACATTAAAATAGAACAAACAAAGTGCATAAGACTGTCCCGGTCAGGGTTTAAACGCCAATCTAAAAAAGTGTGTCTTCAACTTCGATTTAAAAAGGCCGAGATCAGTGGTGGTGCGAATGTCGGGGGGCAGTTTGTTCCACAGCCGAGGAGCTGCGACAGCAAAAGAACGATCACCCCACTGTTTGCACCTCGACCTTGGGACTTCTAGCAGAAGCTGACCGGAAGAACGCAGGGCCCTGCCATGATCACGGACAGTTAAAATCTCCGACAGTTAGGAGGGAGACAGGCCATTAATGGCATTAAAGACAAATAACAGAAGTTTGAAATCAATTCTAAAATGAACTGGAAGCCAGTGGAGTGATGACAGAACGGGTGTAATGTGTTCACGTCTAGACGTGCCTGTTAAAAATCGGGCAGCAGCGTTTTGTACAAGCTGGAGACGCGAAATTGAAGACTGGCAGAGGCCAACGTAAAGGGCATTACAGTAGTCCAGTCTCGAACTGATGAAAGCATGGACTGCTTTCTCCAGATCCTGCCGACTGAGAAATGGCTTCACTTTGGCCAAGAGACGGAGCTGAAAAAAGCTTGTTCTAACAACAGAACTAATCTGTTTATCAAATTTAAGTCCATTGTCAAACGTTACCCCAAGGTTTTTTACAAATGGTTTAAAAAAGGGGGCCAGAGTACCAGACATAGACGCCGTGCCAAAGAAAATACATTCTGTTTTGCTGTCGTTCAAGTGCAAAAAGTTCTGTGCCAGCCACTGCTTTACATCAGTGATACAATTTAACAACTGAGTTAGTGCAATATTTTCATTGGGTTTCACGGGCAAATATATCTGCAAATCATCGGCATAAAAATGAAAAGAGAAATTGTGTTTTTTTATGATTGAGCCCAGAGGTAAGAGATACAAAGAAAATAAAATAGGGCCGAGGATAGATCCCTGTGGCACCCCACAAGGGAGGGATGCACATGAAGAGCGGAAGTCACCAATCATCACAGAAAAGCTCCTATTTTCCAGGTATGATCTAAACCATTGGAGAGCAGTGCCACGAATGCCAACATACTGGTCTAAGCGAGATACAAGGACTGCATGGTCAACTGTATCAAAAGCTGCTGTGAGGTCCAGCAGCACCAGCACAGCAGGATTCCCAGCATCCACAGACAAGGCAATATCATTATGTACCTTTAGCAATGCTGATTCGGTACTATGACGGGATCTGAAGCCAGACTGAAACTTATCAAGAACAGAATTTGACTCTAAAAATGTCTGCAATTGAATGAAAACAACTTTTTCTAAAACCTTAGACAGAAAAGGCAAATGGGAGACAGGCCTAAAATTGGACAGCACAGAGGGGTCAAGTTGTGGTTTTTTAAGGAGGGGCCTAACCACAGCATGTTTGAAGGCCACTGGGACAGACCCTGAACTAAGACAGGTGTTTATAAAAACAAGCAGACTTGACCCAACAGAATTAAAAACCTCCTTTAAAAACTTGGCCGGAATAATGTCTAAGGGACAATTAGTGGGTTTCATGCCACTAACCACCTTTGCGAAAGACGACAGAGATATAGTCTCAAACTGGTCGAAAACAGCAGACTGTGCAGGAAGAACACACACATCATCAGGGGACGTAACTAAGTTACTGATATTCTGCCTGACTGTCGTTACTTTGCTAGTGAAGAAAGAGGAAAACTCTTCACAGGTTGCGGTGGAGGCATCAGACAGGACAGTGGGGCGTGGGTTAATAACAGCATCAATAGTATGAAATAACACTCTTGGATGATGGGAGCTATCAGCGATGATGGAGGACAGATATTTAGACTTGGCCTCCTTCAAAGATTTCTGGTATGCAGCCAAACTTTGTCTTAACCAGCCCAGAGATACATGCAGTTTATCCTTTTTCCACCGCCGTTCAGCCTGTCTGCACTGTCGTCTGAGCAGACGGGTGTGGTCGTTCAACCAGGGATCTGTCTTGGTTTTGGAACTTTTTTGCCGGAAAGGGGCAACAGAGTCCAGAATCGCAGAACAGGTAGAAAGGAAAGTGGAGAGTAGGCTGTCTGGGCAAAGGGGAGGAGTCGGCCCACTGTCAACATGTAGCTGAGAGTCCCTGAAGGCAGCAGCAAACTCTCCAGCTGACGATGAGGTAAAGATGCGGCGTCTGCAGGCTGAGGAAACAGGCTTATTGATAGGTGGGGGGGCAGCAAAGTCAAAAACAACGGGGAGGTGATCCGAGATAGCAGTGTCCACTATTTCTCTGAGCGAAACTGAAAGCCCATGAGAAATGACAAGATCAAGAGTGTGCCCATGTACATGTGTTGGTGCATTAACTGATTGAGTGAGACCAAAAGAATCCAAAAGGCCTTTAAACATTTTAGCCAGTTGATTGGCCGCACAACAAACATGAATATTAAAGTCTCCACAAATCAGTAGTTTATCAAACTTTGACATGAAATCAGACAAAAACTCAGAGAACTCTTGAATGAAATCGTTGTTAAATTTGGGAGGGCGATAGACTGTGGCACACAGCACGGGGCAGGCGAGGTCGATCACAAACAGCTGCAGTTCAAAGCTGGAATAATTTTCAGCGGTTATCGTACGGCATCTGAAGCTCTCCTTGAATATAGCAGCCAGACCGCCGCCACGGCCGGTCGCTCGCGGGGTGCTGACGAAGGAACAGCCGGGGGGGAGGAGCTCCGAAAAGGCGCTGTTCTCACCTGGTTTCAACCAGGTCTCTGTCAGCAGGAGGAAATCCAGATCATGTGTTGTGAAAAAGTCATTCAGAATAAATGTTTTATTTGTGAGAGATCTGGTATTAATCAGCGCCATATGAACTGAGCATCGGCCCGTCTCGTGAGAGAGGCGGGTGAGGGAGCGAAGATTCCCCGGCACACAGCCCCGCTGGGAAGTCCGTACTAGCCGACAACACGGGAGCGGCGCCCCGGCGTCCCAGAGAACCGGCCGGAGCCACCGATATCTGTACTCCATGGAACTCTGCAGATCGTAGCCCCTGAAGTCCATGGAAGATCCAGCTGGTACACAACAGGGATCGTGACAGGAAGAAGCCAGGTATGATCTTAATTTAATGAGGACTCCTGCTCGCTTTCCGCGTCTCCTGCGGCGACTGTTGCGAGGCAGCCAGCAGGAAAGACGCCGTAGATGTGGGGGTATAGACGCCAGGAACGGTGGAGGCATCTTAGAATGTCCATCAGAGCCACAGATTGCCCGTTTTTCCAACGAGTCACGAATATTAAGAAGTGTCAGGCGATCATACACCTGCAGCAGTGACACATTCCGTATAACAGACAGCAGACACCAGAAAAACAGTAACACACTCAGCAAAGGGAGACGGCCGGCCGAGCACAGAGGCGCCATCTTTCATGCTATGTTATGCAATTTTACTTAAAAAAGTTGTTAGGAAAAAAAAGCCAGAGGCTTGTGTCACGTCAGGGGCTTCTGCTCCGGGGCTGCAGCTGGATACTGTTGCCTGTAAGTGTATCCACTTGTTGTAAATCATGACTCTTTGTTGAATTATTAGTGATTGGTTTTGCTAAAGTGTGTGGTAGCCCAGTTAGTTAGCAAATCATCTGAAACTTTCTTAGTTGGTGTAACTGACGCTAAGGTACACCGTGCAACGCACACCGAAGCCGGCGCGGTACGTTGTCCGTCAAGTGCCGCCCCCCAACACACATCGGCAGCGGCACCTTCGACACTATTTCCCACCCCAGCCCGCTGTTCCGGGATGGACATAAAAGGCTTTTCTCGCAGTGCCGGCCGCACTGGAAATAGAACAGTGCTGAAGCACTCTACGCTCTTGACCTTCTTCTTCTTCTCTTCCGTATTAATTTGGCGGTCGCAAACAACGTAGTGGTGCATTACTGCCACCTTCTGACGCTACGACGTTAAAACATACCCCATGTGGGGGTGGTGGCGGGACGCTCATGTTATTGGCTGAAGAGGAAGGAGACATCTGATTGGCTACCTATATACCCTTGGTAGAAAACATGCATTTGTGGATCTGGTCACGTCAGGGGAGTCTCAAAAAGATTCACACACAAATGCACGGAGGTTCACAAAATAAAAGCATTTGTAAATGAATGTATCAACATCCACATATGTTTTGATGAAAATTGCAAATACTTTTTAAATACATATATTTGTGGATTTTTATTGCATGTATTTAAAACAATAAATATATGTGTGTGCATCAGAAATACATTTGTAAAACTTTTTTGGTTATTTGTGGATTTTTTTTTACATTTATATAAAATGCTAAATATATGTGTGTGCATTGAAAATATTTGTGTGGAGGGAGTCATTTATATATAAATCTTAACATGTATTTGTGAATCCTTCTGTGTGCATTTGTGAATATTGAGACTGATCTAACTCCATAATTACTATAGACTCGTGGATAGCTCTGACCACGGAGTCATATGTAACCATCACTTGCCATTTCATTCAGAAGAAATTGGGTTTTTTTGCGAGTACTCGTCAATAATGTAATGCGAGTACTCAAATATGGAAATTACTTAGAATGCCCATCCCTACTTTAAATCACTCTGTAAGGAATTCCACAGCTTAACCCCAGCTACAGAAATACACATCTGCTTTAAAGTTGTTTGTGCAAACTGGTGCTTAAATCTATTGCGTGTGGCTGGTAAAACTTTAACATTTACTGGCCACTAGCTGGTGGACAGAAAGTTAATTATGTCCCCTGATTAAAAGAAATGTTTGTGATATGAAGTCAAAACGTAGAAAGTAAGATTTGGGGCTAATAGCTACCGCACAATAGG
The DNA here is from genome assembly GCA_035609425.1 of Epinephelus awoara. Lineage (NCBI taxonomy): Eukaryota > Metazoa > Chordata > Actinopteri > Perciformes > Serranidae > Epinephelus > Epinephelus awoara. The sequence goes on along the minus strand of CM069301.1, from coordinate 42,547,439 downwards.
GAACGTTAGTGTACGGTTGTTATCAAGCTCACAGTAAAGTAACGACCGGCTTACCTCCAACTCTCGTTGTAAAATGGACAAACCATACTGTCCACGTCTCTCAAGCCATCTGCGAGTCCATATGCGCCGACGCCTCTTCTTTTTGGACGTTTCGGCACACAGTATAGCGCAAATCATCAAAGCAAACCGCCTGTCCTGCTTCGTTGGCAACATCGGCACTTCCGGAACAAATCGGAGCTTTCAAATGTATCTTTATTGACAGCTGTCAACGGGCAGTCAACAGGGGCCGACAAGCCGTTTTCACTCGTACAGTGTGATCTCTCTGATCATGCTTGATGATCGGAACGTACAGTGTGAGCACATAAATCGTGAGCTTTTTCACTCGTACAGTGTGAGCTGATATTAACAACAAGATTTTAAATATCGTACAGTGTATGCTGGGCTTTACTGCTGCGGTGCTAATAGTCACTTTCAGTTAATGAATGTAGGGGTGACCCCGAATAGTCGATGATTCAGTGATTCGATTTGGAGAAGTCTGATTCGACATCCAGTCTCGCTGTCGAATCATCGCAAAATGTGGTTATGAAACAAGACTGTACCATTCTGACTATATGGGGGTGCTCACTGCCGCTGAACATCTTGATTTGACATAGAATGTATTTGTTTTCTAGTAATGCATGATATATAGCCTATTTTGATACAAACATCAGCCTAATTTCTGTTAATAAAAAATTGAAAATGATCATTTAATCGGTAGGCATAAGCATGAATAAATCACCAGTTGCTCGATCCAAATAAACTGAGGTGAGCGAGTGCGCTGCAGGACCATCAGAGCAGCATCGAGGCCTACGGTGATTTAATGTTAAAGTTACAGTCCCACAGATTGTCACACACCTGAGTGTGTGAAATTTGTTCTACGCATTTGACCCATCCCCTGAGGGAGTGGTGAGCAGCAGCGGTGAGCAGCAGCAGTGCCGCGCTCGGGAATCATGTGGTGATTATTTACAGTGGCGGAGCGCATAATCAAACACTTAGGAGGAGGTATGTGCTCTCAAATCAAACTTTTTTGAAGGATTATTCGTTTACCTGAAGTGTCTTGAAACGAATTTCACCGCTGATTGTTTTCTTGATAGACTCTGATTTTTTTATTTTTTTTTTGCGGCCGGGAGTGCGGCCAGGAGTGGGGATTTCAGCACCACAGACAGCGCGTGTAAAAAGACATGACAAGCGTCTCCTTTTAAATGTGTTTGCTGCTAGCGAAATTATACATAATAAATGAAGACAGTGACATATTTTCAATAAAAAACAATGAGTTGAACGTTCATTTCAAGCTTTTATAGTACAACGAATTTCAGAATTGTGCAAGTGTGGCCGGAGAGCAGGCGGCAGTGTTTGATGCAGGAAATTCAATATGGACTTGAAAATCAGTTTGGTGAATGTGCTAGGAAAGGTAGAATCAGCACAGCTTCTACCTGGAGCTCGCATGTACGGAGCCTGGGTTTGGTTGAAGGTGGCAGTGCTGTTTGGGCTGAGAAAGCCATGTGTCAGTAAGGTAAAGGAGGTTATTGGGTTGGTGCGGGGAGCAGTGAGACCTGGCATTAGGGGAGTGTCTCTGGGACGCCAGAGATCACTGTCTAGCCTCCTGGAGGTGTCGTGGGACCAACTAGATGAAACACCGGTGAAAGGAAGTTCCCACCTGATGACCCCAAAGACATGTTAGTTATCACTGCTCACTGGTCTGTATAGTTAAGCTTTGCCATAATAGCTTATCATAGGGCTTAGGATGTTATTCACTGAGTGCTGATCCTTTCTCTAGAGCACAAACTTCTTGTGTTTATTTGAATTCGGAGTGGGGGGGTTTCTGAATGGGGGTGATTCGGAATGGAGGGCTGGGCAGCGCGTCTGCGCTCATCTAGAGCATCATACCTTGATGAAGTGAAAGGAATAAAGATAAAATGATAACCCTTTTACTTTTACTAGAATTATCTTATTATGCCAACTGAAGAATTAAATCTGTTGATTTGGGTGTTTTGGCTCTTTTGTCTGGAGCGGAAACTGACGCAAATGAGCTCATTAATCAATGAGGGGGAAAACGATTAGTCGGCTAAAGGAAAAATCTGTCAAATCAGATTCGACTATGAAAATTCTTAGTCAGGGACACTCCTAAATGAATGCATGTTGTAGATTTGTAGATTTTAGATTTGTAGATTTATTTATTTTTAAAGAAAGAAATGGGACAGTACATGTTAATGCACATATAGATGTAAACATGTGAGATTGTAGCCGTGTGGCTAATTTCCGTCTCTAGTCCCATTGGCAGGTTGGTGTGTACAACATTCGTTCACAATAAAAACAAAGCAAAACAAAACAAAACAAAACAAGACAGAACAAACATAGTTAATCATAAAATATATAGGCCAAGGCTCAGGGAACCATGCACATTTCACACAGCTTAAACACTATATGTCGAGGGGCTGGTTAAAGTGCAAAGTGCTAAAGTGTAGAGTGCATTATTGTATTGCAAATTGCCCAAAAAATATAAAGTGCTGATTTGATAGCTTAATACTCAATTGCATATTACAATAATCTAATACTAACGATAGTAATTTGTAATACCTAGAGTACCTAGTTATATAGAGTTATAAAGTGCATGTTGCATTGCATATTGCCCTAGTGTCTAATAATTGAGAATTGCACACTGCTCGATTACGTATTGCATTAGATAAATATATACCAACGATGGTAATTTTATGATAGTGAGAGTACCCAATTTTGTGAGAATATAAAGTGCGTGTTGCATTGCACATTGCCATAGTACCTAGAAAAAAGAAAAAAAGTTAATGAGGAAGAGGAAAGTAATAATAGTAATATATGTACTCAGTACAAATTGCGGATGGAAACCCTCGACAAATTAATTACATTGAATGAATACACAAGTTTAGACCTGGTTGTGACAACAGTGTTGTTCTTCCAGTAGCCAAGCTTTAAGCTGTTTTGTGAAAGAGGTCAGAGTTGGGAGTTCGCGTATTGTGCTTGGAATTGAATTCCAGGTGTGAGATGCACGGACAGAAAAAGTGGCTTGACTATGGGCACTTTTTCTAAAAGGGACTACACAGTCACCTCTGGAACCAGTTCTGGTTGATCTGTTTGAGTTTTTTTTCACAAATTCTTGTAGTGGAGGTGGTGCTTGGCCATGGAAGATTTTGTACATCAAGACTGCGTCAGTGTGTTTAACAGTGTTGTCCCAGTTTAAGCGCTCATGCTTTTTTAATATCTGACAGTGATGGTACGTTTTGGGTTTTTTATCTAATACTTTCAGAGCTTGTTTATAAACTGTTTCAATCGGCTTTAGTGTCGTCTTACAGGCCGCTGCCCAGCTTGTTACGCAATAGAGCATATGTGACATGATCATAGAATCAAAATATAATTTTGCTGACTCAGGCGTTAGGTTATTTCTAATGAATCTAAAATTGGATAAGTTAAACTTAATTCTGTTCAGTCTTTTTTATCTGTTGTTTAAAAGTAAGTTGTGAGTCAAGAGCGATTCCTAAATATTTGAACTCTTGTACCACATTAATTCTTTTCCCTTGCACAAAAACGTTGAGATCACTGTCAGTATTTGCCCTGTTTGAGAAGTACATACACACAGTCTTGGATATGTTCAAGTATAATTTTGATTTCTCAAGCCAGTTGTACACATTCATCATAGCATCTGTCAGTTCTTGTGCAGCGTGTTTTTTGTCTTTTGCATGAACATACAGAACAGCATCATCAGCATACATTTGACAGGTGACATTCAAAGGATAACAGCTTGGCAGGTCATTTATAAATAAACTGAAAAGCAGTGGACCTAGGACCGATCCCTGTGGTACCCCAAGATGATTGTTACGTGACATTGACTTCATGTTCTGTATCCTAACACACTGTGTTCTTGAAGAGATGTATGATTCAATCCATTTTAATGTGTGTGAGGAAAAGTTAAAATAAGACAGTTTGGTTAACAATATCTGGTGGTTAATAGTGTCAAAAGCTTTTCTGAGGTCAATAAAGACAGCACCAATAACACCACCTGCATCCAACTTTGATTTTAAGTTTTCCAGAAAAACGCAGACAGCCGTCTCAGTAGAATGATGCTTTCTAAAGCCAAATTGCATCTTATTTAAGGTATATGGACTGTTGTTAAGATGTTCAATAATCTGCTCCGCTACAAGTTTTTCCATGACCTTGGAGACTGCGGGTAGTATGCTTATCGGTCTATAGTTACTGATTATTGCAGGATTACCCGATTTAAAAACTGGTGTAATGATAGAGCACTTCCACACTGTAAACCCGAACACTACTACTAACTCAAAAGTATTGTGAAACAACATTCAAAATCCGCTATCAAGTCAACCCAACTTTAAGTTACTAAGTGTTCCGAACGAGGAATGCAGTTATAATTTCGTGCTACTTAAATTGTCTGAGTGATCACCATGATCTTACTCAAAATCTTTGAATGCACGGGGGCGTGCAACGTAAAAGATAGATAGATAGATAGATACTTTATTGATCCCGGAGGAAATTCAAGCATCCAGTAGCAATAACATAACATACACTGAGCATACACACCACATACACACATTAAGGCAAATCAGAGAAGTAACAGTAGACGTAAAAAATATGTAATAATATTAAAAATATACAGTGATCTAAAAATATAAAGTAACATGGGTAAGTGGTATTGTTAGCAACAAAGTGACATAGGTAAGAGGTATTTTGAGGGCAACGTGTGCAATTAAGTTAAATTAAATAGGGCTATAAAAAGATGAGTGCATGTGGGTGCATTTGTCCATTGTCTATTGTGCCTCCTGCCATCACTGCGAGCTGTTGTACAGCCTGATGGCCAGGGGGACAAAAGAGTTTCTTAGTCTATTGGTGGAGCAGGATTGAGAGAGCAGTCTGCCACTGAACACGCTCCTCTGCCTGCTGAAGGTGTTGTGCAGAGGGTGGTGGGCATTGTCCAGTATGGACAGCAGTTTGTCCAGGGTCCTTCTCTCTGCCACAGTCACCAGGGAGTCCAGCTCTATGCCCACCACTGAGCCAGCTCTCCTCACCAGTCTGTCCAGTCGGGCAGCGTCCCTCTTCTTGCTGCTTCCTCCCCAGCAAACCACAGCGTAGAAGAGGACGCTGGCCACCACAGACTGGTAAAACATCTGCAGCAGTGTTTTGCATATGCTGAAGGACCCCAGCCTTCTCAGGAAGTACAGACGGCTCTGTCCTTTCCTGTGTACTGCGACCATGTTTGCTGTCCAGTCCAGCCTGTCATCCAGCTGCAGCCCCAGATATTTGTAGGTGCTGACCACCTCCACATCGACCCCCTCGATGGACACAGGTTGGAGCTGTGGTTTCTTCCTTCTGAAGTCCACTACCATCTCCTTGGTCTTGGAGGTGTTCAGCTGTAAGCGGTTGGACCTGCACCACTCCACAAAGCTCTTAATCAGGCTCCTGTACTCCCCCTCCTGTCCATCCTTGATACAGCCCACTATTGCAGTGTCATCTGAGTATTTCTGCATGTGGCAGAGCTCCGAGTTGTGCTGGAAGTCAGAGGTGTACAAGGTGAAGAGGACAGGAGAAAGCACAGTCCCTTGTGGTGCTCCAGTGCTGCTAGCCACAGTGTCTGACATGCCGTCCCTCAGTCTGACGTACTGCAGTCTCTCTGTGAGGTAGTCTGTGATCCATCTCACCAGGTGTGAGTCCACCTTCATCCCTGTCAGCTTGTCTCTCAGCAAGAGGGGCTGGATGGTGTTAAAGGCGCTGGAGAAATCAAAGAACGTGATTCTCACAGCACCGCTCTCCTTGTCCAGATGAGAGTGTGCCCTGTGTAGCAGATAGAGGATGGCATCCTCCACGCCCAACTTCTCCTGGTATCCAAATTGCAGTGGATCCTGTGCGTGGTGGACCTGGGGTCTGAGGAGATGGAGCAGCAGCCGTTCAAAGGTCTTCATAATGTGGGATGTTAGTGCTACTGGTCTGAAGTCACCTGGCTCCTTGGGGTGTTTAATCTTAGGAACCGGGATGAGACATGAAGTCTTCCAGAGCACGGGGACCTTCCCCAGCCTCAGGCTCTGGTTGAATATTTGCTGAAGCGGCTCCCCCAGTTTAGCAGAGCAGGCCTTGAGCATTCTTGGACACACTTTGTCCGGGCCCGCTGCTTTCCTTGGGCGCAGTCTCCTCAGCTCTTTGCTCACCTGCTCCTTGGTGATGGTGAAGGGGAGAGGGGTTGAAATGTCCGTGGTGGTGAGGAGGGGGGTTGAAATGTCTGTGGGGGTAGGAAGGGGGTTGAACTGTCCGTGGTGATGGGGAGGGGGGGTTGAACTGTCCATGGTAATGACGTCAGTGCGTCATGACGTTGACGGGACCGAACCGAACGAGGCAAAATCAAACCAACATGGCGGTCGTGAAGCGAGGGGAGTGTATCGACTTCTGAAGTTAAGAAAACTTGTAAGTATAAGAGTAAAGTCTTCCAAAATGACTTGCATGTTGTTTAATTGTATAAATGCTACAACGAAATAGTTTTTTTTGTTTGTCTGCGCTTTATTTTACACATTCAGCGTCACGCGGTCACAGTTACAGTTATTCTTCGGCGAGGACGTGTTGCAAACTGAGTGCAATAATGACGATAAATATTTTCAGTCGACGCTATTTTTATTCTTTATAAATGTGTTTCTACTGGTAAAGTTAACATTTGGTTGAAAATAAGCCGGTATGACCCGGTAAAGCCGCCTCCCACTCGAAGTAAGAAGACGGTGTGTGTGTGTTCGTTTGTGTGGGGGTGGGGTGGATACAGACGAGTCCGGTGTTAGTACTAACGGTAGCAGTGGCAAATGCATGAAACAGACAAGTCCGGTGCTGCTCAGTGTGAATAGTTTTTGCACTCGTTTACAAATTCAGGTAACACGCGGTCACAGTTAACATTACGTTACCGGTCTTTGGTGAGGACGTGTTGCGTGAACTGAGTGCAATAATCATAATGACAATACATATTTTCAGTCTACGGTATTGTTCTTTATAAATGTACTTCTGCTGGTAAAGTTAACATTTGTTTGGGGAGGGGGGGATTCTCGTTTGTGTATAATTGGACCGGACGAATGTTAAGCTGTTCAGACTATTTACATCCTACAAAACACGTTTTTTTTCCAGATAACGTCAGGTGAACCCGAAGGAGTTGTTAACTTCAAGAAAGCAGACATACTAATTAATTGTCTTTCCCTGTAGGCTGGTCTGTTCCTGTCCGCAAGTCTGTCCTTGTTGGCTGAAATCTGTCCCTGTCCTGTCCCTGTCAGCTGAAGTTGGTACCCAGCACAAGGCATCCTTGACAAACAAGGTATTGTTTATGTTCATTTTTAATGTAAAGATGTATCCATTAAATTTAATGTTTGGGCAGGAATGTTGATTATAATTGTTTTTGCTTTTAACTGTATTTTTTGGTGAGCCAGATAATGCAGATTTCAACCAGAATTGATACATATTCATGTTATAATCACAAACCAGCTTTAAAAGTGTAAGTTATTATGTCCTAGTTATTATCTCCTATCTCTACCAGGGAGCTTCCCATCCCTTTTATTAGATAGTCAAAATATGTACTTTATTTTGAAAATAAGCAGGTTTCCTGTTCTGTGTTTCTCGCGTGCCAGTAGCTGTGGTTGAGAGAGAGAGAGAACTAACTGGTGACTAATTAATTGTCTTTCCCTGTCGGCTGAAGTCTGTGCCTGTCGGCTGAAGTCTGTCCCTGTCGGCTGAAGTCTGTGCCTGTCGGCTGAAGTTGGTACCGAGCACAAGGCATCCTTGACAAACAAGGTATTGTTTATGTTCATTTTTAATGTAAAGATGTATCCGTTGAATTTAATGTTGCTGATAATTGTCTTTGCATTTAATTGTATTTTTGGGTGAGCCCGATAATGCTGTTTTCTATGTTTAAAGGGATAAAAGAAATAACTATGAAGGCATATGCCATCCTTAGTTGTTAAGAGATTAGATTAACTATAGGCTGCATTGTATAGTTGTTTAGTCTTTATTGTCAGAAAAATAATAGCTTAATAAATATCTTAGTCCACAGCATTTAACAAAGATTGGAAAGGGTTCACAATCTGTGTTTTAAAATGTATAAATTACATTTATTTATTTTATTTTTATTTATTTCTAGCTAAAATAATCTAATTAGAAATTTGGACTGCATTGTTTGAGTGGTTTCAGAGTACTATTTTTTTTTTTTTGTCATCCCACAGGATCAAACACCTGAGACCAGTGAAGAGCACTGAGAGCAGTTAATGGCACAGAACCTCTATGGTAAACATTGATCTTGAAAGACACTGAAGACGACTTTTGTTTGAGTAATGGAGTGGAAGTGCAAATTGTGTATTGTGTCTGCAGACACCCGGGCACAGTTATTCCGGCACTATCGCTTGAAACACAGCCATTACTCTAGAGTTAGCCCTCTACCATGTCTCCATGACTCTTGTATTTGTACATTTCTGTCCTTTAATGCCTTGAAAATTCATCTGTCACGGTTTCACAGAGATGTGTGTAGACCCAGTGCAAGTGACATGGCACAAGCAGAAAGGGCAGCTTTTACCTGTTCTGTGTGTAACTTGAAACAGCCATTCTCACAAGAAACATTGTTCACTCATTTAAGGGGCCATTTAAAAAAGCGTGAGACGATCACATGCCCATTTAAAAACTGTAACTACAGCACTAATGTGTATTCTTCTTTTAATACACACAAAAGTAGGATACATGCAAATAGTTCAGACTTTAGTGATGAGATAGTTTCAACAGAAAATGCTACTGTAAATGCTGCTGACGATGATAATGAAGATAATTCCCTATCCCAACATGCAGACTCATTTGATAATGATGAGGATGACAGTCTATGTGACTCCAGTCAGTTGAGAGCCCAATTGCACCATAATCTCTCCTCATTATTCCTCAAGATGCAAACTGTTCTCCACGTTTCTGACATGGCAACTCAGGAAATAGTTGATCATCTCAGTCAGATATTTTCCTTGTCTCAGCCTCTCATCAGGGATACTGTAAAGGAGACACTACAGAGGCATGATATCTCTATTACTGAAGCTACCCTGAATGATTTAGTAAATGAGGTTATGAAGACAAATATTTTTGTCAGTGCCACAACTAAAGGGGAGGAGATGTCAACCAAAAAATGAAGAAAAACATTTGTTGAAAAAAATTTCCCTGTTGTGAAGCCAGTGCAGTATGAGTTGGAGCCTGGATGCAGAGTAGCCTATGTCCCTATTCTCCAGGTGATCCAGGAAATGTTTAAACACACAGACATCCTGGAAAGAATAAAGGAAACAAAGGTGTCACCAAAAGGCCATTACACGAGCCACCAAGATGGTTTATATTTTCAAAAGAACGATTTATTGTCTTCCTTAGAACTCTCACTGCCAATTTTATTGTACATTGATGATATTGAAATTGCCAATCCTTTAGGCACTTAAAGAAAAATACACAAACTGTGCTCAGTTTACTGGGTGCTTGCAGATCTACCACTTAAATACAGATCAGCGCTGCATGTTATTCAGCTAGCAGCAATTTGTAAGGTCCCTGATGTCCAGAAGTATGGATACAAAACAGTTCTCCGTCCTTTGTTACAAGACCTTTGCACTCTTGAACAAGACGGTGTATTCATCGAGTCTCTTGGCCAGTCAGTTCAAGGTACTGTTCTTTGTGTTGTGTCTGACAACCTGGCAGCACACGCATTAGCTGGCTTCATGCAATCCTTCCGTGCAGGACACATTTGCCGTTTTTGCAATGCCACACGAGACCAGATTCAGTCTCATGAAGTTGGAGACAGTGAATTTTGTCTGAGGACCAAAGCCAGTCATGACCATAATGTGCTGGCTGTTATGCAAGGGGATGAGAGTCAAAGTGCAGTTGGTGTCAAAGGGGATTGTGTCTTGAATGAGAGTTTACAGCATTTTCACACAACCACTGGCTTTCCACCTGACATCTTACATGACCTTTTTGAGGGCATTGTACCAGTAGAGTTGGCCATCTGCATTCAGGAGATGATAAGGCTTAAATACTTTACTCTCGAGGGACTGAACAGAAAAATCTTGTCATTTCAATACGAAAACTCAGATAAAGTTGACAGACCACAGCCAATTTCAAAGACCTTTGCCAGAAAGCGGTCAATCGGTGGTAATGGTCATGAAAACAGCACATTGTTGCGACTACTGCCATTGATGATAGGCCATACAGTTCCTGAGGGAGATGGGGCTTGGACTGTATTGATGGATTTAAAAGATATTGTCGAACTAGTCCTGTCCCCAACATTTGATGATGAATCTATTGAGTATTTGAAGACCAAGATTCAGGATCACAGACAAATGCTTCAGGAGGTTTTCCCTGAGTTCAGACTGCTTCCAAAGCATCACTATATAGAGCATTACCCGGATCTCATCCGTTGTTTTGGACCCCTTGTCCATTTGTGGACGATGAGATTCGAAGGAAAGCATAGGTTTTTCAAGCGTGTAATACACGATACACAAAACTTTAAGAATGTGTTGAAAACCCTAGCAACACGGCATCAGCACATGGTAGCATACTACCTCAGTGCACCCTCATTCTTTAAACCACACCAGCAGGCATCAAATGTCTCTTCAGTCTTAGTCTCAGCCCTTCCAGATGTTGCTCAACAGTACATTAGACAAAAAACAGATAGCAGTGTCATATACAGCACGTCAAACATCACTTTGGATGGCACCATGTATGATGTTGGGAGGTTTGTATCTGTGGGACAAGAGGGAGGACTGCCTCAGTTTAGCAGGATTGAGCAGATCCTACTTGTCAACAGTCATGTAATGTTTCTATGCAGGGAACACAAGTCATGTTACATTGAACACTTGAGATCGTACAAACTTTACCCTGGAAATTTAACAGTCAACAACATATTAGAGCTTAATGACAGCTTACCACTCTCTGCGTACCATGTTGAAGGACAACTTCTGTTGACCCCCAAGCGCTTCATACAGCTGAACAGAAAGTAATTCATGCCCTGTGCTCAAAATAACTACACAGCAGCTGAACAGTGAGTTTATTTCAAGATGAAAGTAAATGTCTAAATTCTTTCATTCTAAGTTTTTGATTGTGTAAATTAATGTGTAAAGATGATATTTTAGACTACGTTTTGTTGTTTCATTCCCTACAAAATTTGATAACTGTTCTCTCTCTTGATTTTCAGCTGATGGCCATGCCCCCAAAGTACCTTCTTCGTGTCTACATAGCCACTGATGTGGCTGTGAAAGTGACTTTAAATGAGAGGCCAACATCAGTTGATGAGCTCATCGGTATCTTGAAAGACAAAGTTAAGCCGAGGCTGGACTTTGAATTCACCTTACAGTATGAGGATCCGGACTTCGGAGGAGACCTCTGCTGTTTGGTTGATGTAGAAGACCTGCCAGAGAAGGGCACGCTTAGAGTTGTTAGATCAGAAAGTGATCTAAGTTCATGTGCTAGTTCAGACACAGATATCTTGCCTCACGTGCCTGTAAGCCAACAGCAAAAAACATGGCCTGATGTTTTCCCTGTCCCAACTTTTTCGTATGAAGTTGAACATGTCTTGCAAGAGGGGAACAGTGTTTTTGAGAGCTCTGGAAAGAATCTAAAATTAAACAGAGCACAAAAACACAACATTCTAGAGAACATGGCCTCCTTAATGTACTCTTTTAAACCATACCCAAGCGACAGGGATGTAGGCATGGCAGCTGAAGCCCTGATTAATGCTCACCCATGTCTGAAAGAGCCAGGGAGTGCGAGCGGGTGGTGTGGATGGAAAATTAGCCTGAAATTTAAAATGGGAAATTATCGTACTAGGCTGGCAAGATCTGGATGCAAGGAGGTGTCCGTAAATGCAGGGAAAAGAAGCAGGAATAATCCTGAGAAAGCACATCCCCACTCGAACATTAAGAAAGCCAGAAGGGCTGAAGTAAACTTTCTACCAAACTTCCCAAGAGGACAAAACGAGGACAGTTTGGAGGAAATGAGAATGGAGATGAAAGCTGAAGTTGATAGAGCCGACAGAAACCTACAATCAACAGAGAAACTCATGCAGACAACATTTGCTCTTCGTCGTCAGGAAATTGTTCAGGGAGACCCATTGGTGAAGGACTTTCTGGAGAGATGGCCTGCCCTTCAGGTCCAATCCCAGGTAAAAAATAATAATAACAAAAACAATAATACACAGACTCAAAGTGTTTTCTGCTCATCTTCAACTATCTTTATTGTACTGGCTATTCATTTTAAAAAGATAGTGCACCTATCAAACGTGATTATGACGTGTTTCCCTTTGGTATTTTACTGTCTTTCACATACTTTGTGTGGCCATGTTATTTTGTAGGTCTGTGCTGAGTTCCACAGGATCACCAATGTAAATTTACGGAACCAGTTTTATTCTTAACTGGATCGGCACATTCCACAGCTCATAGAACTGTACAGACAGAAGGCAGCTCGTACTGGCAGGGTGGCAGGAGCACTGCGAGACATCCTACAGTATTATGAAACTGAGGTGAGTTGAAAAAAAGCTAAAATGGACTCTGTCTAAATTTTATCCACATGGAACAATTGGCTCCCAGGATTGTAAGCATCTACTACCACCATCATTACTACATACTACTACTATACAAGGGGCAGTCCTTCACTTTTAACTTTAAATCAATTAGTTATCCTGTAACATGTACATATTTAGTACACTGAGTCATACTGTATTTCGGCAGCAAAGGGCCCCGTTTTTTTTTTTTCACGTGTCTTTGTTTATCCACCCAGGATGTGCACGATATCGACATGAAACGCACTGTGGCCCTTCGTGCTCTCTCAGTATACCTGCGGGAAGAGGACACACAGTTTTTCAAGACTTGGAACGTAAGATAAGACTTATCTTTGTTCTTATTGTGTAATACTTAGTTGTATACTTAATTTTTGAATGGGCAGCTGTATAAGTATTCAGAAATAGTTACCAGTGTACTTTTGCATTTTCCAGACTGAGGAATCAGAGGAGCCAGACATCGAGGACACACCCATTGGCATTGTCACGATGATCAGAGAAAGAAGTGCATCTCCTGTTCACTTCAGTCCCGTATCCACAGCCATTGTGGTGGAAGATGAATTCATCATGAGGGACATTGCCACATTTGCCGATGCATATGTGTTACTGTTTGGCCTGGTGTATGTACTGCATTTGGACTACCCAAAGAAGCTACTTGGCACCTTCACCTTCATACAAAAGGTTATAATGGGGTTGGATGATGGTGCACCCCTGAAACCTGCTCTGCTCTCTTTGAAAAATGACCTGCTTACAAAGTAGACGTTATCTGTATGATGTAGCATTTTTTTGTCCTCCTGGGTCTGTTTCAAATCGTCCATCTTTCCTCCCTTCCTTCTGTCTCTCCATCCCTCCTTTCCTTTCTTTGTTCCTCCCTTCCTTCTTTCCCTCCTTTCTCCCCTCTTCCAACATCATTTCCTTTCCTTCTTCCTTCCTAGACCCAATCTGTTTTCTTTCTTTCTTTCTTATTTCCTCCCTCCCTTCTTTCCCTAAGTCTTTTTTCCTTCTTCCTCCCTAGACCCAATCTGTTCACTTTGCCCATCCTTCTTTCCTTCCTTTCTCCCTTCCTTCTTCCCACCATCCTTTTCACTTCTTACCTCCCTTCTTTCCCTACATTCTTCTTCCTGCCATGATCCAATCTGTTCCCTTCCTCCATCTTTCTTTTCTTCCTTCCTTGACCCAGGAGGACAACAAGCAGAAAAAAACAGGTTGTTTTTTCTGCTTATGCAGATTCCAAAGGTTCCAAAAATGCACCACGGTGAGTGCAGGAGAAAAACAAATCACCAAAAGGGTGTGTTTAATTCATTTACCTGGAGAAACTGTGTTTTTGTTGGCCTTTCTTTTCAAAAGGCATAGATTTTAAATCTATAAATTTCCTTTTTGGTTTGATACAGTTTTTTATTCATGTGCAATGACGACTTTATTTTTGGATTTACTTTTTGGCTATTTAATTTATTTTTTATTCATTTCAAATTATTTATTTCCTTAATGGCCATAGATAAAGTAAAATAATGTGAAGATGTTTTGAAAGGCCATACCTTCACACTGAGCTCAAGTTCCCAATGCTTTTATACAAATATTTAAACATTTGAAAAATGACCTGCTTACAATGTAGACGTTACCTGTATGTTGACAGCATGTTTGTTGTTACATTGATTTAAGCTGTGCCTGTTGTCCTGTTTTGAATGGTCCTTCTTTCCTCCCTTCCTTCTCTCTTTCCATCCCTCCTTTCCTTGCTCCTCCCTTCTTCCATCCTTCTCTCCCTTTTCTCCCTTCTTCCCATCGTCATTTCCTTTCCTTCTTCCTCCCTAGATCCAACCTGTTTTCTTTCTTTCTTTCTTTCTTTCTTCACTCCCTTCTTTCCCAACATCTTTTTTTCTTCTTCCTTCCTTGACCCAATCTGTTCACTTTGCCCATCCTTCTTTCTTTCCTTTTCTCTTGTCCTTCTTCCCACCATCCTTTTCATTTCTTACCTCCTTTCTTTCCCTACATTCTTCTTCCTGCCATGATCCAATCTGTTCCCTTCCTCCATCTTTCTTTTCTTCCTTCATTGACCCAGGAGGACAACAAGAGGGTTATTCAACAGGTTGTTTTTTCTGCTTATACAAATATACACTAAATTCCAAAAATGCACCACGGTGAGTGCAGGAGAAAAACAAATCAAAAGGGTGTGTTTAATTCATTTACCTGGAGAAACTGTGTTTTTGTTGGCCTTTCTTTTCAAAAGGCATAGATTTTAAATCTATAAATTTCCTTTTTGGTTTGATTTATTTTTTTATTCATGTGCAATGACTTGACTTTATTTTTGGATTTACTTTTTTTATCTGATATCCTGATATTTACTTTTAAGTTATTTATTTAATTTATTTTTTATTCATTTCAAATTATTTATTTCCTTGAATGGCCATAGATGTAAAATAACTTGGAAGATACTGTTTTGAAAGGCCATACCTTTACACTGAGCACAAGTTCCCAATGCTTTTATACGAACATTTAAACATTTGCAGTGATTTACACATAACCATACAAATCTGTTTTTATATAATGTATGTGTGGATGTATACATGTTGACAGTTCATGATATCCAAACGGGGTGTGTTTACATTTTCAGATGTTGTTGGCCAGTCTTTACAAGTTGCCCATGGATACAGATGTGTGTTTATTCAAAGTGGTTTGGAGAAAAAGATTCAAATCTGAATAAAAAACATTGAAATATTCTACATTTGTGTGAAGAAGTTTATTTGAGTATTCTGAACTTAAAAAAAATATTAGTTTATGAGCTTTGTAAAACTATCTTTTTGGTTATTAACCAGTATATTTTTTGAGTTTAAAGATGTTGATCAATTAAGTACTATGTCATAATAACAAGTAATTACAAAGAAATTAAAACATATACAAATTAAAACAAATGTTTTAAGTACAGGACATTCAAATTTTTTTTCAATAACATGTACAATTTGAGTGTAAATTATGTAAAATATGTAAGTACACCAAACTTAAATATTCTAACTTACTTACTCAAAAACTTTGAGGTAATCGGTTTCCACAAAAGTTTTGAGTATTCTGAACTTATTCGGGTTTACAGTGCAGGTGTCAGGGAAGGACCCTTCATGTATGGATTTGTTGATAATAGTAGTCAAAGGTGCTATGAAGGAGTCCTTGTGATATTTCAGAAATGTAACATGCATACTAAATGAATCTTTGGCTTTAGAACTTTTAAGACCACCAATAACCTTATCAACCTGTGACTGTGACACCACACACAGATTAAAAGATGGTACATCGTTGTTCAGCGGCATTGGTGGGTGGTGATCTATCTGAGGGCAGGAGCTTTGCGTCAGGTTTTTAACAGAGTCTATAAAGGGATTGTTCAAAGCTGTTGCAATGTCCCTTGGATCATGAATGACTTTCTCATCCAGCTGTAGCTCCCTAATTTCTCTGCGCACTGTACTATTTCCTGCCAGTTTTTTAATATTTGTCCATATGTCTTTAGCAGTACTTATTGCAGTACTTATTATGTTGATAAAAAAGTTAGCTTTTGCAGATCGGATTTCCCTCACCACTTTATTTCTAAGGGAAGCAAATGTCAGCCTGTCATTCACCCTTTTCGTTTTAAGTGATATTTTGAGAGCACGGTCTCTTTGTTTCATCAATGACCATATATCTTCATTGAGCCAGGGAAGGTGATTCTTTTTTGATGGCTTTGCTTTAATTTTTTAGTAAATGTAGACACTGTGTTTTGGATAACAGTCATGAATACATTACAATTGTCGCTAAGATGATTATGGGTGAGATGATTAGTCCAGTCTATATTGTTTAGCACCTGTGTCAATTTTGGTATCTCCCTTCTTGGCACTCTCATTTGCTCTGGTATTGTTCTCTGGGAACAAGAAAATCTACTTTTAGATAGTTTTCTGGAGAACATAATAAAATTATGGTCTGACAAACCTGTCATCATATTGTACACCTTTTGAATTCTCTCACACTTATTAGTAAAAACAAGATCTATACATGTTTCAGAGGAAATAGTTAGTCTAGTAGGACCTTTGATCAATTGAGTAAAGTTAAAATTAGTTAATAATGATTTTAACTGTCTCCGATTGGATTTGTCAAGCCAGTTGATGTTTAGATCACCAAGGAGGATAACTTCATTCTTTGTATCACATTCCTTAAGTAGTGCCTGAAGCGCAACATAAAAAGCATTAGAGGCTGATGGAGGTCTATACATCCCAATCAGCGTTATAGACATTTGTGGAGATAGAGCTATCTTAAGACAGATACATTCAAGATTTTGTACATAGACCCACTCTATCTGTTTGCACTTCAAGCGTTCCCTTACATAAAACATTACCCCTCCACCCCGATTCCCCACCCGGTCTCTCCTGAAGATATTGTAGCCTGGTACATGCAGTCCAGCCATCGGGGAGTTGCATTTAGCCAGGTTTCAGTCAAGCATAAAAAGTCCAGGTTCGAGTTACTTAATAAATGATCAACTTGCTCACACTTAGGCAAGATGCTCCTAATATTTAAATGTCCCCCGAGTAGACCTTTTGGTCTACATTACATTGTTTGTCCCAGATTACCTTGGCTTGGTTAAGTGTGCTATGTAGCTTTGCAGACCGTTGTTTTTTGAACACAGGGTTTCTGGAGCGTAACTCACTCCTGGACTCACCCACCGCTACACTGCTGCTGTCTAGGTGTAGCAGGCCGTTTTTAGCTCCCTGCTGCTGGGTTGCTGCGCTGATGGACTCTGGGTGTAGCACGTCGCCGTCGGCCTCCAGCTGCTGGGTTGTTAGCCCTTGGCGCGGCCCCGCTAGGTGAGCCTCTGCTGCGCTGACGGAGCCTGGGTGTAGCACGTCGCCGTCGGCCTCCAGCTGCTGGGTTGTTAGCCCTCGGCGCGGCCCCGCTGGATGAGCCGGTGCGCTGATGTAGTCTGGCAGCAATGGCATAAGTTGTCGTAGCGTTGTCCAGGTTAGCTGAGAGGGACGTACTAATTGGGCTAGCAGAGGTCCCCGTGGAGGTTGGATTGCCTCGATGGTGGTAACAGGCGGTTGTGGGCCAGGGTTTACCTCTACGTCGCCAGCCAGAAGTGCCATTAATGTTTTGTGTAGAAGCACAGAGTATAGGAAGTGCTGGCTCCCAGGTGTCGGAGAGTAGGTGTTAGCATTGTTGCTGTTGGGGCTCAGTCGCTGCCTTGTAGATAAAAGGAGTAAACATAATATAAAAGCAAAACTAGATACCCGACTACAGAGTAGAGTTGGCAATCGTTTGGCTTTCGTTTGACGGCTAAAAGTTGACTTATTCAGCCCAGACACAGCACCTGCCTCACTGTGTGTGCGCTCGACGGCCATCTTGGTCACATCACATCAACCCCTTCATGGGTAATCGCGCAGACGATTGATTACTGACTAACTATTGATAAAAGAACTGCTGGTGGGGGCAGTGGGCATCGGTATATGCCCAAACAGATAGCAATACCAGTAACATACACTACTGCTGCAAACCAAACAGAGGGCAAAGGAGAGATGCAGAAAGCATGTGATGTAATTTGTGAGAATTTAGAATAAAAGATGCCAACTAGGATATTTCACAATGTTACCCTTAACTATTTTCAGTATCTCTATTTTCCACCAAAGACATAGTCCCATAGAAGTCTCTTGAGAATGATTCAGAGTGATGGAGACATTGTGTCTTGAGTGATGATGATGATTAGAGCACAAAACTGTTCGCTGTGCAAAAACATGTCGCTACCATTGAAAGAGACATTTTACCACTATGAGATAAAAATCAAGAGTAAATATTCAATCAATCCGTGGGGACACAGTTAAAGACTAAAGATTAACTTTGCTTTGCTATAAACAAATGTATGTCATTTTTTCTTTATAAATTCATCCTGGATTCACCATGGATTGGGTGTAAATATGACATGAACATTTGTGTACATTATGTTATGCCCAGTCTAGGGGTGTCTGGGACACAACATGAAAGGCCCCATCTTCCCCAAGTCCCAAGTAGCCACAATGAAAAAAATGTGTGGAACGCTCAAGAGCACAAGTTTATTTTACAACATTTGGATAACAAAATGAAATAATTACTTCAGGGTGGACTAAGGCCAAAATAACTAACAAAACAATTCTATTTAGGGAGTAGATAACCTAACCAAATAATAAGAAATAAATGACAAAAATCTTACCTCCCTAACTAAATAAACAGGAGAAAAAAAGGTTTGCAACAGAAATGGCAGTCCACCCCTACTATGCAATACACAAAAGATCAAAAGGCTGTTCAACTACAATATGGAACAACGAATTGTGTGGCCGGTTGGGAGAAGAGGAAGGTGAGGTCTGCCTTCTAGCTCGCAGCGACTGCCATCTTGGCCCTTTAAAAACGCGAACGCCCTTGCCGGCAGCCAATCAGAAACGAGCGCAGATCCAATGCACCAATCACCGCTGGGCTGTGGCACACACCTATTTACATACGAAAAAACAGAGCATAGAGAGCACGTGCAGGAAAATATACACAAACATAAGAAATTAGGACAACAGTCTTAACACCCCCATACCCAAGAATTAAACTTCCCCTATAATGTTTAATTCCTTTCAACCAATAGAACTTCTCGAGAGCGCATCAGCAATCACATTTTCTGTGCCTTTTTTGTGACAAATCTGCACATTGAAATCCTGCAGCAGAAGAGACCAACGCATAAGGCGCTGGTTAGAGTTGCGCATGTGGGCAAGAAACACCAAGGGATTATGGTCAGTGAAAACCTGGATGGGATGTGAACTTGAACCGAGATACATTTCAAAATATTGTAAGGCCAGCAAGAGGGCGAGAGCTTCCTTCTCAATTGTGCTATAGTTGATCTGCTGCCTGTTGAATTTTTTTGAAAAATAACAGACAGGGTGGTCAATAGCCTGATCGTCCTCCTGCAGAAGCACAGCACCTGCGCCACGCACTGGCATCTACCTCCAACTTAAAGGGGCGCGTAAAGCAGGGCGCAGCAAGAACGGGCGCGCTGCACAATAGCGCTTTGGCGGAATCAAAGGCAGCCTGACAAGCGGGGAACCAAACAAAGCTTTTCAGCGGACTAACGAGACCCGTGAGAGGAGCCACCACATCTGAAAAGTTTCGACAAAAACCACGATAATAACCACACATCCCAAGAAAACGTTTTCGATTTCTTGGACTGTGGGACTGGAAAATCGATAATCGCCTGCACTTTATCGGCTAATGGGCGCACATGGCCTTGTCCTACCTGCTTACCTAAATATGTTACCGTAGCCTTGCCAAACTCACATTTGGCGAGGTTAAGGGTGAGAGAGGCCTCACAGAGACGACTGAAAATGAGAGACAGTGTGTGGAGATGGTCTGACCACGTGGAGGAATAAGCAACCACATCATCTAAATACGCTTCACAGTTTTCAACACCAGATAACACACGACGCATGAGATGTTGGAATGTGGCGGGAGCATTTCGCAGCCCGAATGGCATGACGGTGTACTGGAGGAAAGTGTCGGGTGTGACGATAGCGGAGATGTCAGAGGCTCGTGGCGTTAAAGGAACTTGCCAGTAACCTTTTAACAAGTCCAGCTTTGTCACAAATTTAGCGGAGCCCACTCGATCAATGCAGTCCTCCATCCTAGGGAGCGGAAAAGAATCGGGTTTGGTAACCGAATTTACTTTTCTATAATCGTTGCAAAAACGAGGAGTATTGTCGGGTTTTGGGACCAAAACACACGGAGAGCTCCACGCACTCGTGCTGGGGACAGCCAATCCATGCTCAACAAGATAATTCACCTCCAGCTGCATCATGGCCCGTTTAGTCGGATATACGCGATATGCGTGCTGCTTAATGGGTTTGTGGCCCTCCACATCGATGTCGTGGTACAGGACAGAGGTTTGACGGGGATGGTCGGAAAAAAGCAACAGGTTATCATTTATCAAAGAAATAATATCTGCACGAGCCGAATCAGACAGATGAACCAAAAAACCCTCCAAGTTACTCAGTACCTCTGAATTTCTCAGACGAGCGGGCGGCATCAAACCGCTTTTCTCTGCCAACCCGTCATCACAGAGATGGTACTGAGGAGGAGCAGCAGACACGGACATCACGGGCGCAACAGGAGGCAGCTGGGGATCACTCTCTCTGGAAAAATAACGTTACAACATGTTAATGTGACACACTCTGGATTTTCTTTTCCGATCTGGAGTTTGGACAACATAATCTGTGTCACTGAGTTTTCTCTCCACCATGTATCGACCTGAAAACTGTGACTGCAAGCTGGATCCAGGCAAGGGAAGCAGCACCAGAACCTTTTCACCAGGCTGGAACACTCTAAGAACAGACTTTTTGTCATAACGACGCTTCATTTTAGTTTGGCTTTGTGCCAGATTTTCACGGGCCAATTGACACGCGTGGTGGAGACGCTCACGAAAACAACTAACATAATCCAGCACATTATGTTCGATTTTTGGTGACTCCGACAACCACTTCCCTTTGAGAAGACGAAGAGGACCGCGCAAAGTGTGGCCGAAGACCAAATCACAGGGACTGAAACCTAACGATTCTTGAGGAGTTTCACGCACCGCAAATAACAGGAGGGGGAGGCCCTCATCCCACTCTCTGTTAGACTCAAAACAGAACTTTTGCAACATGGATTTTAAGGTTTGGTGGAACCTCTCAAGTGCACCTTGGGACTCTGGGTGGTAAGGACTTGATTTTACATGCTTAACGTTTAACACTTTCATTACCTGTGCGAACAGTTTAGACATAAAATTTGTGCCCTGGTCACTCTGAACAATTTTAGGCAAACGTTGTAAAAAACTTAGTGAGAGCTTTCACAACCGGTTTTGCTTTTAGAGTGCGTAGCGGGATGGCCTCAGGGTACCGTGTCGCAGCAAACATCACTGTCAAAATGTACTGGTGACCAGATTTCGTTTTTGGCAGGGGGCCCACACAGTCTATGAGCACTTGCTCAAACGGCTCCCCAAGTACCGGAATGGGATGCAGGGGCGCCGGTGGAACAGGCTGGTTGGGCTTTCCCACAACTTGACAGGTGTGACAGGTGCGGCAGTAGTTTGCCACAGCCGTTTTTAACCCTGGCCAAAAGAAGTTGCGCAACACACGATGATACGTTTTTTTAACACCAAGGTGGCCAGCTAAGCCAGAGTCATGTGCTAGACTGAGAACTTGCGGTCTATATTGTCTTGGCACAACCACCTGGTTCACGGCATTTAATTCACTGGAGTCGGGACTCCACCGTCTCATCAAAACACCATTCTCCAAAAAAAACACGACAGGTCTTCTGTCCTCCTCGGCGGCTACAACAGAGAGGACAAACACAAAGTTAGAGACGGGTCATTTCTCTGAGCATCAATCAACATTTCCCATGTAACATTCAAGCTCAGGTCAGCATCAGCAGGGAAAAGATCAGACTCATTGACACATTTCAACACATTTTTACTGTCAGTGGTGGGGTGCACTGAACATGAGGGCTCTCCCTCGTCTAATGTAGCCATAAACGACTCAGACAAATCCACAGCTTCACCCAGTTTACGAGCCTGTGCTCGCGTAATTGCGCACACAGGAAACACATTTGGCACAGGCAAATCAGAGGACACAGAAGGGGAGCAGCAGGCAGACGCAACAGCAATGGGATCATTAACAACCTCGGGCAGAGGAAACACATTTCCTACGGCCAAGTCGTTTCCCAAAATAAACGAAATGCCACTAATCGGAAACCGGGGGAGCACGGCAACTTTTACCTGTCCTGACACGAGCGGTGAATGCAAATGGATCATGTGGAGTGGAGCGTTAAGTTCGCTCATTTTAATTCCACACACCAACAAATCAGAAAAACACGAAGTTTCATTTGAGAGTGGCAGTACATTAGCCAGCACGAAAGAATGATACGCGGCTGTATCTCGCAGAATAGTTACCGGTACTTTATCCGTTTCCGTACCGGTTAAGGAAACAAATCCATGAGACACGAAAGGTTTGAAACGAGGGTCAATCTCCGCGTTTACCTCCGGTTCAGGTAAAGGCTCCAGGTGTTTGTCAGGCGGGGACGCGGTGTTTATGAAACCCACACCTGCAGGAGTCTTACCGGTTTTGTTTTCTTTTTTTCTGAGAACCGGGCAGGCAGCGATCAAATGGCCTGGCTTGTGGCAATAAAAACACTCGCGGCTTTCACCCGCAGCTGGTGATGTGTTTTTACGCATCAGTTTTGGTGACCGTTTGCGCTCAGGCCTTACATTTGAAGCATGAGGTGTTGGTACAGAAAAGACACTTTTATGAGTCAGAATGAACTCATCAGCCAGCACGGCTGCGTTAGACACCGAGGACACTTTCTGCTCGTTTAAATAAACAACGATACGCTCCGGCAAACACTTCGAGCAGAATTAACTCTCGCATGTCCGCTAAAGTTTTTACATGACATGCCTGGCACCATTTATCAAACAAAACACTCTTGTCGCGCGCAAACTCAACGTACGTCTGGTTGGCAGTTTTATCACGGTTTCTAAATTTTTGTCTGTACGCTTCGGGGACAAGCTCATAAGCCTGCAACACAGTCTTTTTCAAGATATCATACCGCAGAGTGTCCTCAATTGACAGACTGGCACAGACTTCTTGGGCCTTCCCCGCAAGCATACACTGGAGCAAAAGTGACCAGAACTCCTTGGGCCACTTAAGTGCAGCAGCTATTCGCACAAAGGCGCTAAAATGAGTCCACCTCGGACTCACGAAACGGAGGGACCAACGCAATGTGCTTGCTAATGTCAAAAGCAGGAGCAGAAACAAAACTTTGGTTAGGAGATACTGGGGTGGAGGCAACAGGGGCTCCTCTCTCCAGCTCAAGAGCCCTGATACGGAGATGCATTGCTTGCACTTCAAGCTGTTTATTCTTGGTCTCCACCTCCTTTATTTGCAGGGCTAAACGGAGATCCTCTGTGGTCATATTTCCCAGAGAAGGATCAATGACCGGCTCAGGCTCCACACCAGCAGCACGCACGCCAGCAGCCTCCGCTGCTTTCACATCCGCCACCTGTGCGTCAGCCGCCGCGTCACCCGCAGCCTTAGCCGCCTCAGCAGCTAGTTTGGGTAGCACACCCTGCTCCACCAACTCATCACACAAAATCTGTTTGAGCTCTGCTTTCCGGGCACCGTACGACACATGCACATTATAAAAGTTAGCCACAATTAACAAATCTGCTTTCTTGCACTTCTCAAGTTTTGCCAAAGAAGGGCTGGTCACAAAGTCATCCAGAGAAAACTCCATAATCCCCCCCACACCAAAAAACAGCTGCCAACCAGAGGAAAAAAAATACTCACCAAACTCACCCTAAAACGAAGCGCGAAAAGAAGACGGACGAGCCCCCAATTCATGTTATGCCCAGTCTAGGGGTGTCTGGGACACAACATGAAAGGCCCCATCTTCCCCAAGTCCCAAGTAGCCACAATGAAAAAGATGTGTGGAACGCTCAAGAGCACAAGTTTATTTTACAATATTTGGATAACAAAATGAAATAATTACTTCAGGTTGGACTAAGGCCAAAATAACTAACAAAACAATTCTATTTAGGGAGTAGATAACCTAACCAAATAATAAGAAATAAATGACAAAAATCTTACCTCCCTAACTAAATAAACAGGAGAAAAAGGTTTGCAACAGAAATGGCAGTCCACCCCTACTATGCAATATACAAAAGATCAAAAGGCTGTTCAACTACAATATGGAACAACGAATTGTGTGGCCGGTTGGGAGAAGAGGAAGGTGAGGTCTGCCTTCTAGCTCGCAGCGACTGCCATCTTGGCCTTTTAAAAACCCTTGCCGGCAGCCAATCAGAAACGAGCGCAGATCCAATGCACCAATCACCGCTGGGCTGTGGCACACACCTATTTACATACGAAAAAACAAAGCACAGAGAGCACGTGCAGGAAAATATACACAAACATAAGAAATTATGACAACAGTCGTAACAATTAGCATTAAGGAGATTTTCCATATATCTTCCTAATTGTGACAAGGGCATCCTTAGTGTCCTCTGTGTTTATTTGCCATGGACAGAGGCACTCCGCCACAAAGCCGCCTGTGGTTCTCCTTGCAAGGAGGAGGACTGGATGTCACTGTAAAAGTTCCCATTCGTGAAGCTGGAACAAAGTTGACATAAAATCATAAGACTGAAAATCATAAGATTGAAAGTCGGAAATATATCAAGTCAGACTAATGCAGAAAATTTATGTTTTATGCTATGGTAGAAAGCTATACATTGAGAGTCAGAGTGAACTAACAATTTCTGAGTAGCAATGTCAATAATGTATTAAGCAAAAAACGAAACACACACTTAAATGCTTTTCAAATTCAGTGAGGGACAAGAGAACGATGCTTCTGTGTATCCATACATGTGAAGCACTGATACTACTACAAACTATATCAGAATCAGAAACTGTCAGATGTGGACATGGAACAACCTCACAATTACATTTCTAAGATGAAAATGTTCTTTTTCTGATCTATATTTATGGTCAACTAGATTGCTTTCTAGTTATTGTGGATACTACAGTATTTTTTTATTCTTTCCGAAGTCTTTACTGTTTTGATTTTTTGTTATGTTTGCATAGTCATCTGTGGTCAAATCTGTGTGGTGTGTTACTTTGCATACAAAGACTATTTCTGATTTTCTTTGTTTGAAAATGATCTGAGAAGGATTCATCTCATATCATTAAGTGTTATTAAGACACTAGTTTAATCTGTCCCCTCTCTGCTCTCTCTCACTCTTATCAGTACATATTTTTTGGGAAAAAGGGGTCCTTTTTACTCAGAGATCACGTAATAACACTGCAACTAAACCACCTCTTTACACCACCTTTATTTATTTACACTGAACTAGGTCAGATCGGCAGAATGCCACCTCAATATGTGATTTTAGATGGTGGTGGAATCAAAACAGGTGATGCCAGGCTCAGAGAGACAGGAGTCAGGGTGTGAGCAGCAGCCTGACTACTCACAGGTGCATTTCTCCGCACCGCTTAACAAGTGATCCTGCTCCTCTGCTCTTTTCTAATGACAGGTAGAGCTGATCTTTACAATAACCTCATGAATTTATAACGTAAATCTTTTCGTGTGTTCCTGGATAAGCGGAACATCTCTTCTTGGGGGGAGGCAACATGCCAGCTCCACCTTTTACACAAAAGTGACACCCACAGCGTACTGGTTCTGTTGGTTCTGTTGCCGGCACAGAGGAGGAACAACATTGACCCTCCCCCACCACCCCATTTAGCAATTGTACCGTTTATACAGAATAACAGCGCAATAGTCCCGCATTGAATAAGCTGTGGAAAAGGGGCTTGTGCTTGTGCTTCTTATGTTGATTCAGTTGAAAGTAAAAAAACATAAGATTAAACAAACAAAAAAAAAAAAACAGGGGGGTGGGGTTCCTAAAACTGGAGTCAAAGTTGAAAGCACTTTAGTGTGCACACTGAGGAATGCATAACTGAGAAAATAATCATTTGGTTAAAAATTAATATTTTATTAATACAGGGTGTGCAAATCTTTTTATGCTATGTTCATTTAGTGAAGAATTACTGTCATATTAATACTTCAAATCAGGTTTTTGGTTAATGCTCTTTCTTCACTGAATTCAAATGTGGTATTACGGAAATATAACGTAGCTTAAGTACATTGAGAACTCAGGATTTCATGCACAATGAAGGACAAACAAGGATAAATGTTAGAATGCTGAAAAGGTCAGTGAAGTAAAAGCAATATAGCAATGTGTATGTAAAGATCAGAGATTTTTTTACTTAGCATTCTATGACATTAATATGAAAGAAAAAAATCTTACCAATAGATCTGTTGCATCATGAACTTTGTTGATGCTGCAGTTCTTTTTTTGCTGCTCTTTCGAGTCCTGGGTAATCTTTTCTTTCTGTCTCTCCAGCTTATCTTTATATGGTTTCTTGCCACCACAGTGCTGGCAGGTCTTGCTGTCCACCCCTATCTTAATTTTGTAGATCGCACACTCTTTTTGTGTAGGCATCTAGGGAAAGAAACAAGAATAATTAAAGCTGCAAGCATCTGTAATCGGGCCGTCGCTCTCCCACGCTACTGCGGGAGGCCAGCAGCACGCCTCACTGAAGCTGTTATGTGAAAGCTCAGAGTAAATTAAAGCTGCAAGCAGTGATGAACGGGCCCTCGCACCTTCACGCAACTCGAGGGGGCTGGCATGATGCCTTTTGACACATCAGTTACTTTCTGTCAAAGTTAGACATCACATACAGGAGTGACTTGGCATATCCTTGATACAGTGCTGGAATGACATATTTCCCATTTTGTATCACTTCCTCTTTCCACTAAAGGGAGTTGGAGAGCGCACTAATTATACAACATGTTTTTATACATCAAATATACACCACACCATTAAACTTTCAGATAAATCGAAAGATAAGTGTTTGATGACACCTACTTCCTGTCACCACTAGGTGGCACTATGACTATCAGGAAATATGGTCATATAAATGTTTTCAGGGCAGGACTAATATGATTCATCTGAAGTTTGGTGGAGATCAGACGATTTACACTGATGTTATAGCAATTTCCTGTTTTATGGCGAGACCTCAAAATTCAACACACCGCAGCGGGCACGCCATTCAACATTAGGCAAATCCTGTGATAACTTTTGGTCACAACGTAGTCAGGCTTACATACACTAAGTTTGGAGCCAATCTGATTAAATCTGTAGGACAAGTTCGTTAATTTACAAGACAAAAATGCACAAAAGTGGCACAAGTAATTTCAAAATGTCGGACTTCCTGTTGGGTTTGGAGCATGGCTCCAAGAGGCTTTTTTGTACGTGATGGAGTGTTACAGGTGCCTACCAAGTTTCATGCATGCAGGTCAAACCAGCTTTGGGGGCTGCTTAATTGAAATATTCTAGGGGGCGCTGTTGAGCCATCTTGGTGTATCAAAGCACAAAAATCACATCAGACAACAGGACTTGCGACCTGTGATGTGTATGCCAGGTTTGGTGAGTTTTCAAGGATCCCTTGTCCCTTCAAAACAACATCGTGTTTGATGGCGAACAAGGCGGCAGTGACAGCGTTTGATGAAAACTCAAAAGCTTCATTTTTAGTATCATCAAGGTCTAAGGACTTAGACCAGCAAGTTTGAGGTGGGTTTGATTAACCTGCTAGAAGAAGGACATCAATGAATGTATAAAGTAACTTTCTGTTGCCAGTAGGTGGCGCTATGGCGTTGATTCAAAATTCCTCTGTAGATGTGTTCAGGGCTGGCCTGTCATCATATGTGTGAAGTTTTGGCAAGATATTCCCATGTGGAGTCAAGTTACAGCAACGTTTATCATCACAACGACACATCAAAGTTCGCCGCCAGGCCGTGGCCACGCCCCTCGACGAAAACTCACAGTTTCCACAATAATGCGTCATCAACATCTTATGACTTTTTTGACCAAGTTTGAGATGGATCTGGTCAATTCTGTAGGAGATGTACATTAAAGTCTAAAACATGACATTTCCTGTTGCCAGTAGGGGGCGCTATATCTATCTCTAATTATTGACATGTAGATGTGTTCAGGATGGGACTGGCATCAATCCTGTGAAGTCTGGGCAAGATTGGACCATGTATGCTGGAGTTATAAACTACTTCCCGTTTAGTGGCGAGACCCCTAACTTTGACGCCATCCCACGGTCACACGCATTGACGAAAACTCAAGCTTTTGATAACTTTTCATCTTCAAGGTCTTGGGATTTTTTTTTTTTTTTTTTTTTGACGTCCTCACGCTGGAGGAGAGCACCGAAAAAGAAGCTGTGTGAACGTGATGAAACGCATATGAAATATGAGGAGAGAAATCGCAGCTGTTGTATTCTTCCTGAAGAGGCTTGTGAAAAAGGGGGAGAAGTTGGAGTCGCACAAGATCGACCTGTTTGTTGAGAGGCTTGCTGTTGCACTGCAGGAGAAGTTCAAGGGGCACTGGTACCCCGACAACCCCAGCAAGGGACAGGCATACAGGTGTATCCGCGTAAACAGGTTCCATAGGCAGGATCCAGAGCTCCTTTGGGCCTGCCGGGAGAGCGGGATTGAGTATAGTGACCTGGGATTGTCCCGTGAACTCACACTGTGGGTGGACCCTGGGGAGGTCTGTTGCAGGTACGGAGAGCAAAATCCTTGTTTCTCAGTGGCCAGTTTCTCTAATGATGAAGAGGAGGACAAAGATGTTGCAAAGGTGATCAGTGCTTTGGAGAGGGTGACGTCAGACTACCACTCAGGATCTTCTTCTGATGAGGAGAGCACGCGCACTTCCCCCCTCACCGTCCCCAACAGCCGCTGCTCTTACACGGCGATGAATCCCACTGCTTCCTCGTGGCATCCAAAGAAGATGGTACCAGGGAAAGTTCAGATCCTTCCACGGCCTCACTACGGCTACAGGCCTCTCAGCAGACCCCCTCACACTTCCAGACCCAATCTGTGGGTGCGTCCTGGCTACGGAGGAGGACCTGGTTACTGGGACGCATCCCAACATCTGGCACATTGTTACAGTTAGGAATCATGGTGCTTAATGCTCACACTAGACATTAAAGCTGAGGACAACTTTAAAATGACTGAACAATGTTTTTTTGTTGTTTTTTTTACACATGAACTTTTATAGAGTACATATTGATCTTTTTTGCACTTTAGACCATTTTGTTAAACCTTAAAGAAATCACTTGTATTAAATTAGATATTGAAATTGGAATACTACACATTTTGAAGTACTGTATTTTTTACAATGGGGGACGTTCGTGTATGCCACCTACTTTGTCCTTTTGTGATACAATGTTTTATTTATTCATAGTGCAGAATTGTCAGATGTATAGACTTAAATTTATGGAGTTTTATTTAACACAGTTTCCAAGCATCTTGAAAAAAAAGAGAGACAACTCACTCTCACTCAGAGGAGATGGCAGCGTGAGAGAGGAGATGGCAGCGTGAGACCGCGAGACTACTGTGAGATTTTGAGATTCAACATGGCAGCGCCTCGCTGCTAGATCAGATATCAACAAACTAACGTTAGCCAAACAAATATAATTACCTAACGGGTGACAACTCCAGCCTGCACCATCAGCCAGAGTGGAGGACCTAGAAGAGTTTATCGATCGTTACTACTACGAGTGCGTCATGGAGGGCCCTGCCGACAACCCCAATAAGAGGAAGAAGACCGACTCCGCCACCGATACGCAGGACTTATTATCCTCCGAATTTAGCGTCTTGGAATCCATCAACAAGAAGCTAGAAGTGCTCGGTCTGCTTCACCAGGAGATTAAAGACCTGAAGGTAAGCTTGGAGTTCACTTACCAGCAGATTAGCGACCTGCAGCAAAACAACGCTGAACTCCGCTCCACCTTAGCGGCGGTCACGTCAGATGTAGATCTCCTCAAAAAGGAAAATAAACTCCTGAAGGAAACTGTCCTCGACGTGCAGTCCAGAAGTATGAGAGACAATTTAATCATTTCTGGCATCCCGGAGAGCACAACAGACAATCCAGAAGTCCATTTAAAGAAGTTTATGGTGACGGCCCTCAAGATCCCGACGGAGACTGTCAACAACATCACCTTTCACCGCGTCCACAGGCTCGGACCCCTAGCAGGTCAGCGTCCTCGTCCCATCATCGCCAAATTCGAACATTATCAGCAGAAAATGCTCGTTAAAAGTAAAGGACGAGAGCTGAAAGGCACTTCGTTCGGTATGAACGATCAGTTCCCCAGGGAAATCAACGAGAGGCGGAAAGTGTTATATCCTATATTAAAAGAGCACAGGCAGAAGGGAAATAGGACCTCTCTTGTAGTAGACAAATTATACATAGATGGTCAACTGTTCCGCAACTCTACCACCACCCCATGGCTCTTCTAAGTGAGATAAGTGCCCCTAAAACCACAAAACAAAGTAGAACCATAGCTTAATTATATTATCAAAGGAATATAAAAAAAAAAAGATCAAAAGATGTGTGTATGCATGTATATATATTGGGGCTGCACTATTCTTGAAATAAATAAATAAATATAGGCATGTATATTTCATTCAAAATGGTATTCTTACACATTTCTCCTGCAACAGATAACTAAGCATTCCTGTGAATGCAATGCAATTAATTGTGCGGCCCGGGTATATATATATGTATATGTGTATATATATATATCTATATGTATGTATGTATATATGCAGATGTGTATGTATGTACATATGGATGTATGGTTGTATATGTGTACATAATGAACATAACACTGACTTAGTAAAAAGAAGAAAAAAAAAAATCTCACAGGGTGTGAATGTACACTTCACACACTCCACCCAGTATTCTCCCTTTCCTTCTCAATTTTTTTTTCTTTTTTCCCTCCTTCATGTCCCCCCCCCTCCCCTCTCACTCATTCCCCCTCCCTCACCTCACACACAAATACACTCCATGTAACCCTTTTGTTTTTCAGGTTTGTGAATACCTCAACACGCAGGCGCTTCTGGTTGTTAACTGTGCTTATATATATTCTGATGCTCTGCTCCATAACTCTGCAATGCTTCACCATGACACATCGGTTGACTGTAATACATACACTTAACAATTACATCTACTCATGTAAAATCCACGCAGAGAGAAACTCACATAGAAACACACACAGATTATTTTCCATACCCTCACACAGTATGATAAAACCCCCACTTTGTCAATGTCACACCTAAACTTGGTTTCCTGGAATGTGCATGGCATCCGCTCACAGGCGAAGAAAATTAAAGTGATGGACTTTGTCACAAAATTGAAAACAGATATATTCCTCCTACAAGAAACCCACTTGCTAAAGTCAGAAGAAAAATCTCTTAAAGATCCAAATTTTAATCAAATTTTTTCATCCCGCTATAACAACAGACAAAGAGGTGTCTCTATCATGGTCCACAAGAGACTACCATTCACTTTAAACAGCACGGTAACAGACCCAGAAGGCCGCTACATCATTATTCAGGCAACAATCTTTAACAAATTATATACAATCGTTAATCTGTATGCCCCTAATAATGATGATCCAGCCTTCTCTCAAACAGTCTTCTCTCTACTATCTAACCTATCAGACAGCTCGACAACTATAATTGGAGGAGACTTTAACACAGTCCTAAATGCTTCATTAGACCAATCTAGTAACTCAGTACATACAAAGCAATCACAATCGGCTAAGGTAATACAGGAATATATGGATGATTTTGGGCTTGGCGATGGCTGGAGACTCAAATACCCATCGAAGAGGGAATATACTTTCTTCTCTCCTGTGCATCGCTCATTTTCAAGAATTGACTTTTTTCTCTTAAATAACTCCATCTCACAAAAAATTACCACAAAAATACACCCTATCATTATCAGCGACCATGCACCAATATCATTCAATCTGCAAATAGAAACCATCCATAGACGGTCCCCAACATGGCGCTTTAATATCTCTTTACTTAAAGACCCAGACTTTGATAAAATGGTGAGACGGGAGTGGGCAAACTTTCTTGAAGATAATGACTCTCCAAATTTATCTCCATCTTTAATATGGGAGGCTGGAAAGGCAGTAATCAGAGGGAAAATTATATCATACAAAAGGAAACAGGAATTGCAAGCGGAAAAAAACATTGAGGAAAAAATAAAACAACTAACACAGGAATATGCCAACAATCCAAGTGATCAGGTATGGACCCAATTACAGTGTGCAAAATCATAATTGGACAATATTCTATCAAAGAAAACTGAATTTATTATACAGCAACTAAGATATAATAACTTTGAACACAGTAACAAATCAGGAAAATTTTTGGCAAACCAGCTCCAACGTAATAAAGAAAAATCTCTGATAACAACAATCCAGGGGCCGTCCGGAAATTACACACAATCCCCTCAGGAGATCAATCAGATTTTCTATTCTTTCTACCATAACCTATATTCAACAGTAAACAATCCAAACCCAGAAGATATTCAGGCTTTTCTCGACAACCTAAATTTACCTCAATTATCCACGGAACACAGAAATATTTTAGATGCCCCCCTGACTATTAATGACCTGCAGAGCGCATTAGACAAAATGCCAACAGGTAAGGCCCCAGGTCCAGATGGCTTTCCTGCTGAATTTATGAAACATTTCTGGACTATATTAGCACCACTATTCATCAGGACAGTGACAGAGATCAAAAACAACGGAGGTATAAGACCTCATATGAATACAGCAGCAATCAAATTATTACTAAAGCCAGACAAAGACCCCACACTTCCTTCTAGCTACCATCCTCTATCACTAATCAACAGTGATATCAAAATTATCTCAAAGGCACTTGCTTCTAGACTGGAGAAAATAATTGCAACAATAATTCATAATGATCAAACAGGCTTCATTAATGGCAGACACTCAAGTAATAACGTCAGAAGAGTTCTTAATTTGATAAGTAAAGCACAACGGGCTAATACCAAAACAATTGTTCTGTCACTTGATGCAGAAAAAGCCTTCGACAAGGTCAACTGGTCCTTCCTATTTGCCACCCTGAGTGGATTTGGCTTTGGAGAGTCATTTATCAAGTGGGTATCAGCCTTATATAATTCCCCTAAGGCCACAGTCACCACCAATGGGATCACATCTAAAAGCTTCACTTTGCAGAGAGGTACCAGACAAGGGTGCCCACTCTCACCTCTACTGTTTGCAATATTCATCGAACCATTGGCTATGGCAATCCGTCAGAACAGCAAGATCAGAGGTATCCATTCCGCCAATTCAGAGCATAAATTAATCTATATGCCGACGACATTTTACTTTACCTACAAGAACCGAAATCATCTTTACATGAAGTATTTAATCTCATAACAAATTTTTCTAAACTTTCGGACTACTCCATCAACTGGTCCAAATCGACAATACTGCCAATAACGGAGAACTCTTGGAATCCTGCAGACCAAAAATTTTCTCTCCTGTGGGCAACATAAGATATCTTGGCATAAATATTTCATCCAAACTATCAGACTTGGTCCACCTGAACTTTATCCCGCTTCTAGATAAGATCTGTGGTGACCTGAAGCGCTGGAATAATCTTCCCATCTCCCTCCTGGGTCGAATAGCCACAGTTAAAATGAAAATTCTACCCCAAATTAACTATTTTTTTTCCATGATTCCATTCACTCCCACATCGAAATGGTTCCTGTCATTAGATTCTGCAATTATCAAATTTTACTCAAAGAACAAAACAGCAAAAATTCGCCTAAGTACCCTTCAGAAAAACAAACTGGAAGGGGGTTTGGACGCTCCTAACTTTAAACATTACTATTTGGCTAACCAGCTACAATACCTACTGAAATGGTTATACCCTAATGAAGACTACAACTCCTGGCTCGAACTAGAACAGGCGGACTGTAACAATATAAAACTTTCTGACCTCCCGTTTATCACCACTACACTCAAACGTCATAACTGTTTTAAGAACCCAATGATTGCTTCCACCTTGTCAGCCTGGTGGAAAACACTAGATATCACTAACTCTCAGATAGAACCTTGCTTGCTCTCTCCAATCTGGCACAACCCGGACTTTGAAATCAACAAAAGGCCTCTACATTTTAGCACATGGGAGTTGAAGGGAGTAACTCATCTCCATCACCTTTTCCAAGACAATATACTTATGACATACACAAACTTATTTCAAACTTTTGAAATAAGAAATGGAAATTTTCTACAATATTTACAACTGATAAAAACAATCAAGAAGAGAATTCCAGCGCCTCAGGACACTTTGCAGCCACCAGAATTTGCCAAACATATTACAAAGCTTTCTCCGAGTAATAAGAAGAACCTTTCCAAGATTTATAAATTACTGTCAAAGACCAGCTCTATACATTTACCAATTTTAAAATGGGAAAAGGAGCTGGGTGCTTCACCCGACCCTGACTTCTGGACTCAGATATGCAAAAATACATTTAAGATGACAAGACACACTAATATACAGCTTATCCAATTTAAAGTACTCCACAGAACACACATCACCCAACAAAAGATGAATAGAATGGGCTTTAGTCAATCTGACACATGCACTCAGTGTACTCAGAACACTGCAGACACCTACTTTCATGCACTCTGGTTATGTTCACCCGTCCAGCACTTCTGGTCAACAGTCACTCAAAAACTCTCCTCCATTTTGGACTGCAGGATCCCATTATCTCCCAACCTGTGCTTAATTGGTGACCTGATGACAATTGACCTCCCAAACAGCCACTGCAACTCTCTTCTTGTAGCTCTCGCCATCGCCAAGAAAACAATCCTAGTCAATTGGAAAGATAAACAGACCCTCAACATCAACCATTGGCTGAATCTCCTTGCAGAACATATTTCGCTGGAGAAAATTTCTGCTGGCCACAGAAATCAATTAACATACTTTACAGAAAAATGGTCACCATTTAGTCTCTCACTAAACATGTCTGTATAGTGGGGGCGCTGTCGAGCTGGCGATGGAGTAGGACGTGTTTGTTTGAGCTCCCGTCGAACTTCTTTTTTATTTTAAGTTAATAAGCGCGCAGTACATTAAAATATTGACTAATCTGCTCTGAAAACATTTCCGAAGCTGAGAGGAAGTCTACGTTTGAGTGAATGGCGACGAATCTGAAAAAATTTCAATATACTGGAGCAGCGAACACGAGGCCCAACACCGCCGGGAGCTACACTGCTACTAGCACCGCGGCAAGACCATCTCCACCACATCTACGGTCAGCTAACGTTAAACCAGAGATGGACGCCAAGTCCTTGAAGTCGGAGATTCTTCTCTCGCTGAAAACTGAAATTTCGGCGGTGATAAAATCAGAAATGAAAAACGCACTTGCCGACAACTTCGACTTTCTTAAAAACGAGCTGCAGGCATTAAAAGCAGAAGTTAAAAATAACACGGCGGCGATTCACTCGGAGATCGACCAAGTGAAAACCACAGTCCGAGACATGGAGACCGGATTGTCAGCATGGTCAGACGAGGTGGTGACTTTGCAGACCACGGTGAACACCCTGAAGACAGAGGTGGCGGAGCTCCGAGACAAATGCGAGGACATGGAGGGAAGAGCGCGGCGGTGTAACATCAGAATACTGGGGCTGCCTGAGACGCCTGGATCAAGCTCCACGACATCGGTCTCAAAGCTGCTACGAGAGGCGCTGCAGCTGGACAAGGATGTGCTCATTGATCGCTCACACAGAAGCCTGGCTCCAAGAAAACCCGGCGGGAAACCACGAGCGATAGTAGCCAAACTTCACTATTTCCAGGACTGTGTTGAGGTACTGAACCGGGCGCGCACCCGTGCTCCACTTCGGTACAACGGAGAGTCAGTTGCTATCTTCCCGGATTATACTACAAGAGTCGCCAAAGCTAGAGCTGCGTTCACCGAGGTCAGAAAGCTGCTCCACAACCGCCAGAACGTCCGGTTTGGCATACTGTTCCCAGCCCGTCTCCGTGTCACACACAACGGGGAAGAAAAGGAATTCATTGACGCAGAAAAAGCGATGACCTACGTGAGGAACCACATCATCCCCGCCGAGGAGCGTGAGTGAGACTGTTTTCGTGTTTTTCAGCTATTCTGACAATACTTTATTTGTTTTCGTCCGTGGAAAGGCAGCTAAACTGGCTGCACCCAGTGGACTAATGTCACTGTTGTTAGACTGTTAAGTTTCACCAGCTTCTGCTGTCGAGGTTCAAAGTGGAAAACAAATGTAAAATGACTGGACCAAGAGACCCCTTCTCTCTCTCCTTTCTTTGTCAATGCTGATTACCTTTATTCATAGGCTTACTGTAGCCTAATAGTTCTTTGATTTTGTTTTTCTTACAACTTAAAGGTTGCCTTATAGTGACAGGATTTGTCTGACTGAATATATTTCTGTTGATTACAAAATGTAATTGTTTTAATTTTATATGATGGCTAATCCACAGTGTTTAATTTTAACACCTTTAAACTATTGATTCCATAAGAGATGTGGGGTTTAAATTATTTATTTTTATTTTTATTTTTTATTTTCTCTTACTTGAACACATAGCAGATGTTGTAGTACTACAATAACAATGCGCTGAACTGGTTTTCATGAAGCGTTCGATGGGAGCCTGAACAGTTGGCTCTATAGAGTTCCCCTACACAAACACATATGTGTGGATTTGTTCTTGAGGGGTACCATGTTTGCCTTGTTTCTCTAGGCACTAGGTGGGGTGGGGGAGGGTGGGATTATACCAGACTTGTTTATTTCTTGGATTTATTTTATGTATGTCTTTCTTACTTTCTATTTGCTCAGCCAGATGTAGCCTAAATTTCAAGTGCACTAAATATCTTACTCAGTAGGTTATGACTAATCCTAATTCTACTAGAGGACTGGTTGGACTCTCATCAGTGAACTTTGTGAGTTGGAACGTGAAGTCACTTAACCATCCAATTAAGAGAAAAAAGGTATTTACACACTTAAAACAACTTAAGACCGATATTGCGTTTCTTCAGGAGACGCATTTGCGCACAACGGACCTGTTCCGAATAAAAGGAGGATGGTCAGGACAAGTTTATCATTCTAATTTCCACACAAAGACTAGGGGGGCAGCCATCCTCATTGATAAAAATATACCATTTACAATGGCTAATGTCGATTCTGATTCTGCAGGGCGCTACATTATTGTGACAGGGCAACTTTTTTCATTTCCGGTCATCCTGGCCAATATTTATGCGCCAAACTGGGACAATCCAGAATTCTTTTCAAATTTTTTTTCTCGTCTACCAAACATGACATCACACCATCTTATCCTTGGTGGCGATATAAATTGTGTACTTTCCCCTACCTTAGATCGCAGTTCCTCCAAAACGACGTCCTTGTCTAAATCAGCACACACAATCCAGCTTTTTCTTAAAACATATGGTGTAGTGGATGTATGGCGATTTCGTAATCCCACTGCTAGAACGTACTCCTTTTTCTCCCCAGTGCATAAGAGCTATTCTCGCATAGATACTTTTTTCCTGGATAAAAGACTTCTATCTTCTGTAACTAAGTGTGATTATGATGCCATAGTCATTTCAGATCATGGTCCGCTAACCACGAAAATCAGCATTCCTAACACACAAAATAGTTACCGCCCTTGGAGACTCAATCCTCTTCTCTTATCAGAAGAGTCTTTTACCAACTTTATTTCATCTGAAATACAATTTTTTCTTGACACTAATCAAACGCCAGGAATGTCATATTCAACTATATGGGAATCTTTAAAAGCTTATTTACGAGGCCAAATCATTTCTTATTGCGCAAATAAGAAGAAAACAAATACAGTGCGCCTTAAAGAACTAATGGATCAAATCCTGAAACTAGATATGTTATATAGCCATCAACCATCTCCTGACATAGTGAAAAAACGTCTGTCTTTGCAGACCGAATTTGATATCCTATCAACGCAACAGGCGGAATATCTTCTCTCCAAATCTAGACACGGATGCTATGAACATGGGGAAAAAATTGGACGTATTCTCGCACATCAGTTACGACAAAGAACTGCCAATCAGACTATACCTGCAATCAATGATGAACAAGGTTCAAAGTGTACAGATAGCCTCAAAATTAACTCCTGTTTTCAAAATTTCTATCAAGTATTATACACATCAGAATGTCAAACTACACCCTCAGTGTTGGAGGATTTTTTAAGATCCCTACATGCTCCATCCGTAGACCCAAACATAGCTGATTCATTGGAGAAAGACTTCTCGGCCCTGGAAATAATATCTGCAATCAGATCTATGCAAAGTGGCAAGTCCCCAGGGCCGGACGGATATCCGACAGATTTCTTCAAAAAATTCTCAGACCAACTTGCCCCTTTACTAATGTCAGTTTTTGAAGAATCACTTTCACTTAAGACCCTACCTCTGACCATGCGCCAAGCAGTAATCTCTGTAATTCTCAAAAAAGGAAAAAACCCTCTAGAGTGCAATTCATTCCGCCCAATCTCTCTCCTTAACACGGATGCAAAAATCCTTGCCAAGGTTCTGGCACGCCGACTAGAAGGGGTTCTGCCTTCCATTATATCACCTGACCAAACAGGCTTTATTAAGAACCGTTACTCTTTTTTCAATGTCAGACGCCTTTTTAACATCCTTTATAGCCCCTCTCCACCTGGTGTGCCAGAGGTCGTCCTCTCACTTGATGCTGAAAAGGCGTTCGACCGGGTGGAGTGGGGCTATCTTTTCAGCACACTACGGAAGTTTGGATTTGGCAATAAATTCATATCATGGATCAGACTTTTATATACTTCTCCAATGGCTGCTGTTCGTACTAATAATAATTTGTCCCCTTTCTTCGAGCTTAAACGTGGTACAAGACAGGGATGCCCCATGTCACCGCTTCTTTTTGCGGTTGCAATGGAACCACTAGCTTTAGCTCTGAGGCAAAATACTGATATCAGAGGAATTCACCGAGCTGGGGAGGAGCACAAAGTCTCGCTTTACGCGGACGACATGCTACTATATATATCACAACCCCTTTTGAGTCTTCCTAAGCTAATGGTCTTACTACAAGAATTTGGCAAACTATCCGGCTACAGGGTCAATGTTCAAAAAAGTGAGCTGATGCCTGTTGGCACTAGTAATGATGAGATATCCTTAAATTCACTCCCCTTTAAAATTAGCTTCAAAAAATTCAAATACCTCGGCATATGGATTACAGATAAACATAAAGATCTTTATGCTGCTAACTATCAGCCCCTGTTATCAAACTTAAATCAGGATATCGAACGATGGGATCCCCTGCCTCTCTCTCTGGGTGGAAGAATTAATACAGTAAAAATGAATATACTGCCCAAGTTTTTATATATATTCCAGTGCCTTCCCATCTTCTTAACTAAATCTTTTTTTACGAAATTGAATAATCAGATA
The DNA here is from genome assembly GCA_035609425.1 of Epinephelus awoara. Lineage (NCBI taxonomy): Eukaryota > Metazoa > Chordata > Actinopteri > Perciformes > Serranidae > Epinephelus > Epinephelus awoara. Next base: position 42,507,927 of record CM069301.1, on the reverse strand, counting down.
TCAAGTTTCATTTGGAACAAAAAACCGCCCCGGATAAAAAGAAGTGTACTTCAGAGACCTCGCTTAATGGGAGGAATGGCACTCCCTAATTTCTTGTATTACTATTGGGCGGTTAACATTCGAGTACTGTTATATTGGATGGATAACGATAATGATAACACTGACACTGAATGGCTAAATCTGGAGGGGGCATCTGTAAATTCCACTTCTTTAAAAGCCTTATTGTGTTCTAAGTTGCCATTTACACAGCCCATTTCTAACTTTACCTCCAACCCTGTTGTTTTGCACTCAATCAAGATTTGGAACCAATTCAGAAGATCCTTTGCACTTACAGATTTTTCTCAGGCTGCCCCAATTACACTGAATCATATGTTTGTCCCATCATTAATAGATGGGGTCTTTGATATGTGGTTCAGAAGAGGTATGGTATCACTGTCTGATCTGTATATTGACGGCAGCTTTGCCTCCTTTGAACAGTTGGTACAAAAATATCACATTCCCAAATCACATTTTTATCGATATCTGCAACTTCGGAATTTTGTATTCTCAAACTTTATATGTTCTCCCTTACGTCCTCCAACTGGCCTGTTGGATTCAATTTTTGATTGTAAACTAGTCAGAAAACGAACTATTAGCACAATATACGAAATACTATATTCTCATAACTTGGTGCCTTTGGACCTCCTCAAAAATAAATGGGAGACAGATTTAAATGAGCAAATCACAGACGACACTTGGCACAAAATAATACAGGGAATTTTTTCATCTTCCATCTGTCTTAGACATGCTGTCATTCAGTTTAAAATTGTACATCGTCTGCACTGGTCTAAAGTAAAACTCTCTAAGATCAATGCTGATATAGACCCCACTTGTGATAGATGCGGGCGAGATCCAGCCACTCTCCTACACATGTTCTGGACATGTCCAAAGCTTTGCGCTTTCTGGCAGCCCATCTTTGAGACCTTTTCTAAGATCTTTGCAAAAAGGCTTGCACCATCTCCATTCATTGCACTTTTTGGTGTAACTCAGATAGACTCCCATCTAGAGATGTGGGAAAGAATAATGGTGGCTTTCTGCTCTCTCCTAGCTAGGAGACTAATATTATTGAAATGGAAAGACCCAGCACCTCCAACATACAGCCATTGGATTAGGGAAATCATGTACCATATCAAGTTGGAGAAGATCAGATACACAATCAGGGGGTCTACTAGAAAATTTTATAACATATGGCAGCCTTTCTTAATGTTTGTTGAAGATATGGAAGCAGACAATATAGCACTGTAAACCTCTGTTGTTGCCCTCAGTCATCTTTATTATTGTATTTCTTTTTTGTTGTATATGTTGTTTGTTTTTTGGTATCTGGCTATATGAGTTCTGTATACTGAACTATGTATCTCATACTGTGAACTCTGTATGTCTGGTATTTGTGGGGGGTGGATGGGATTTACGGTTTGTTTGTTTTTTTTCTCCCTGTGTGTTCTGTTGTACTTATGTTAAATTGTAAACTATAACTTGTAAAACTAAATAAAAATACCTTGATCAAAAAAAAACATGTCTGTATAGTGCCACTCAGCCTGTGAGCATATGCCACCTGTACATATAAATATTACAAGTCTGTAAAGACTGTTGTGTCATATGTAACCTGTTTCTGTTTCTGTTAATGATGTAACCCCTATTCCCTCTATCTCTCACACCACAATATACCACAGCAGTTCATCAGATTTCAAGGTCTTAAGCATGTGTTAGGTGCACCTTCTCCCCCTTGAATCCGGGCCTGCTCCCTGGCTCTGTGTGGGGTCGCGGGGTCGGGCGGTTTCCCCTGGGGGCGGTGCGTCTGGACTGCTCGTCCTGTGTGCCCGGGGGCGGTGGGGTCTCCCCGTGCTCCCTGGGCCGGGGGCGGCATGGCCGGTCCCCCTTGGGGGGCTGTTTCCGCCCTGGGTGGTGCGGGGTGGGTGGGCTCCTCCCCCCCCCCTTCGCTCCGCTCCCGCCCTTCCCCCTCCCTCCTCTCTCCCCCCTCTCCCCGTCCCTCCCTGCCCCTCTCTCCCGGCCTTGGGTGGGCTCGGGGTCCTCCCCCGGGCTGGGGGGCCTGGCGCGGGGGCTGGGTGCTGCCTGCGGGGGGTGCTCTGGTGATGTGCAGTGTGGGCCTGCCCGTTGGTGTGCGGCCGGTGGTGGGGGGGCGGGTCGGATGGGCTGGTGGCCCGGCTCTGGGTCTGTGGTGGTCTGGGGGGATACTGGCGGGGTTGCGGGTTGGCCTGTGCTCCTGCGCTTCGGGGTTCGGGGGGGCTGGGTGGGGCTCGTCTTCCGTGCTCCCTGGTGGCGCGTCTCGTCCTTCTGCTGGGGGTCGATTTGCTGCGGGCGGTGTGACCCAGGTCGGGACCATTGCGGGGGCCTGGCGCTGCAGTTGCTTGGGGGGCGGGGCTGGGTGGGGGCCTGTTGGGTTTCCTTGGGGCCCACCTGGCCCACTGTCCATGGGCACTGGGGGCCTCACGGCGCCGGGGTCTGGTTGGCGCCGCCTTCTAGCCCCTGTCATCCATCCCTCCAGCCTTCGGGCCGGGCCCACACTGGCCTGGCCTCCTAAACCACATTTTGTTCACTCTCAACACACTCCTCAGTTTTTAACACACCACATACACTCACTCTTCAAGGCGCAGACCACAGATGGATTGGGGGGCTTCATGATGGGGCAGGCTATGGGACAGTGGTGTCCGGTAGCCCTCCATGCTGCCCCCCAGCCCATCCTTTTCTGTCCTCTAATTTTAAAGCACCGCATACACCTACATTTTGGGGGACAAATGGGAACAGGTTCCAGGTGCCTTATGGCTGCACGGGCTGCAGGACAGCAGTGTGCTGTAGCCATCAGCCTTGGCCACACCTGTCTCCTATGTCCCTCAATTTTAATGCAGCACATCACACTTATGGGCACTCACATGCACATTCACGGTGTAGGGTTAATGATTCTCCGTCAGGGATCGGAGAATCATATTAAGAGGGGGGGTGGTGGGTTAACATACACTTTTGATACGCTTGGCGTGGCTTGTGGGGCCTGGCCCTCCTGGGTTGGGGGCTGGGGCCAGGGAGCCCATTTACATCATGGTGGTGCCGCTGGGTTCCCGGTGTCTGGGGGGTCCCGTGGCCCTAGGGCGGGTGGGCTGGGTGGCGCCTGGGGGCTCTGTGGGTTCCTACCGGGGTACTGTGTAACCCAGGTCACAAAACGACCAGACTAATATTTTATTTTGTTTATTTTGTGGAAATGTGTTTAAAGGCATTTATTGTAAATATGTTGAATTGTTAACTGTCTAAGTTCAGATGTAATATTATTTGTGACACTTTTAATCAAATGCCATAGTAGGATGTTAGAAAATCTCGCGCGGCTTTACCATCCAATGGTAGCAGACCTGCAGGACTTTAAGCAGGAAGTTGCATACAGAAGCACAGAGAGACGCTGAGAGGAAACGCATCCGAACAGCTTTCTTCAAACTTCGACAAAATTAACTCAAAATCACCTTTAACCTTATTTTGGTGAATTAAACTCCTACCCTGACTTACTGAACTTCGACTACAGATCGCTGGAAATAACAACGGCGGCCTTATTAGAGTGACCGAGTGCGCGAATTGGTGAGTGATAAACGGCTCAGCAGCTGTTGATTATCAGTATGATTACTAATGGCATTTGATGATAAGTGATTTATGAACTATTGTTTTGTCCTTGTAAGCACATGTTAAGGTAAATGATTATTAAGGTAATGCTTATTTATTTTTGAAGAAGATTATTAAAAAGTTTTGTTCTGGCCTTATCACCAGGCCAGGTTTTTTCCCCTCGGACATTTGGATGGCGAGCTAACCCCAGGACAGCAATCTCCGACACTTCCCCCCCTCACCAATAATCACCAATCATCATCATCATCAGTCATCATCCCTTTCCCCTACGTGTTCTTACGGAACCGGTAGGACGAATGAACTCTTTTTTTTTTCCTGTTTAAAGGACTGAATTGTTATTATTGTTTTTTCCCCATGTACTGAACTGAACTGAACTGAACTGACGGAGTGTTTTGGAACCTCCTACGCAATGTGAAAATAGAGCTTGGTCTAAACGTCTATTTTTTTGTTGTACATTGTGTTTAATTTGTGTTTCAAATTTCAATATATGAATTTTGAGTAATTTTATTCAAGTCTCCTGAGTTTTTATATTGGCATCAGTTTGTTTCTTCCTGTGTTTCGAATTTAGAATTTTCTGATTTAATTTGGCCTTAACATTCCTTATGTTGGTAAAAGGTTTATTCTAAACCGGTGCTACATATAAAAAAGTGGCGAGCTAGCCAGGAGGAAGACGACTGATTGTCAATATATATATATATATATATATATATATATATTTTTTTTTTTTTTTTTTTTCCTTCCATCTTCTGATAGTCAAAAGTGTGACTACTTATTATGGATGTGTTTGAAAAACTTGGGGTAAAGTTTTCAAATGCTGTGTTTGTTGAAGGGGCAACTGACTCAGAAAATGTTGATGAGGTAATTGATTTCCTGAAACAATATGGTTCCATTAATAGGGCTGAGGTTGTCAAAGAGCCAAAATCAGAGTTTGATCAAAACTTGGTAGTAGAGTTCAACTCAGCCGTTGCTGTGGTCAATTTGGAGCCAATATTGCCGTACACCTTTGTTACTGATGACCAGGAAAATGAATTTATTATTTGCAGTTTGTCTAGTATGTATACTGACAAAGTAGGCACCAAAAAGACTCAGTCCTATCTCAGTGATATAAAATCTTTAGCAAAACTCACTGGCAAAGAATATGCTGTAGTATTAAAAGACATGATGTCACATATTGGAGAAACAATTGCAGAGCTAAGCAAAGAAGAAGAGGAGTCTTCTGAGGAACCGGCAGGTGTGACAAAAAGTTCACCCCAAACATTTCTCCCACCATTTAACCCCTCGCTTACTAACCAAGCAGAGTCAACCAATCCTCCTCCTGATTTAAACCCCCCGGGAATTCAACGCTATGTAGTGGAACACATTGTAAAAAGTGACAACTCTGCTTACGTGTCACACAGATTGAGAGTTTTCTCTGGTAAAACTCCTAGACCTCCTCAAGAGGCAGACTACGACACATGGCGCTCAAGTGTTGAATTGATCGTAAACGATCCTGCTGTATCTGACTTGCAGCGCTCCAGAAAAATCATAGAAAGTCTCCTACCTCCAGCTGCAGACGTGGTTAAACATCTAAGTGTAGATACATCACCTGTTAAGTATCTCCAACAACTTGACTCAGCATTTGGAACTGTACAGGATGGAGATGAACTCTATGCAAAATTCATGGACACATTTCAAGATGCAGGTGAGACCCCTTCTGCATACCTGCAACGACTTCACAATGTTTTGAATCTTGCTGTAAAGAGAGGTGGTGTACCTGCTGCTTCCATCAATAAAAATCTTCTCAATCAATTCTGCAGAGGTTGTTGGGACAACAATTTGATTTCAGAACTCCAGTTAAAACAAAAGAAATCTAATCCGCCATCTTTTGCTGAGCTGCTGTTGTCGCTACGTACTGAAGAGGATCGTGACGCTGCTAAAGCCCTGCGAATGAAACAACATCTCGGTGCCAGCAAACAAAAGGCAACCTCTCACTCTCAAATTACTCACACAAATAGTGACATGAAAGGAGTTTGTGAAGCAATAACTACACTTACCCAGCAGGTGGCAGAAATCCAGAAACAGCTAGCAATTCTCACTGCAGCACAGAAGAAAAATAAACCCACTTACCCACCTAGACCATCTCTTCCCAGCAAACCTGTGGAACAAAGAACTGGAAAATTGCAACCCCCAAGGAGCCAAACCCCACCCAGAAAGCCACAACCTGGATACTGTTTTCAATGTGGAGAGGATGGACATATCAGACCTCAGTGCAATAACCGCCCCAACCCTGTGCTCGTTGCTGAAAAAAAGAGGCAATACAATGCAAAATGGGGAAATCAAACCCCTACTGCTTCAAAACCCTTTTTAAACTGAAACCAGTTCCTGTTACAGGACAAACAGGAGCTGCATCCAATGGAAAATGTCCTGAAAAAAAGAAATGGAAAGTAAATGAAAAGCATCAACATGCCAACTCGAAAAGTTCAGCTGCTCGACTCCCTAAAGGACTTATTGGTTCAAAATGTACAGCTTCAGTTAACATTGCTGGCATTGAATGCAGCTGTCTTTTAGATTCTGGTTCACAAGTCACAACCATTCCTGTATCATTTTACAACCAGAACTTTTCAGATCAGCCCATCAAGCCTCTGGAAAATCTTTTAGAGGTTGAAAGTGCAGCTGGTCAGTCTGTCCCATATTTGGGTTATGTCGAGCTGACAATAACATTTTCTGATGACTTCCTTGGTTCTGTCTTTGAAATACCCACTCTTGCTCTTGTTGTTCCGGATGTGCGCCCTGAAAATCCTTCTCAAGTACTCATAGGAACAAACACTCTTGATGTTCTTTATGAAGAGTATCTTGATGGTGACACATCTGACTATTATCCCAGTCTCTATGGCTATAGAGCGTTGATTCAAACACTTGCACTGAGACGTCAACAAAATGAAGATGGCATAGTGGGAGTCGTAAGGATGCTTAATAAAAGTCCAACATGTATTCCAGCTCGTCAGAGTATAATCCTCGAAGGATCTGCCAAGGTCAACCCTCTTTCAGCAGAACGCTTTGCCGTTGTTGAACATCCCACCAAAACTTCTTTGCCTGGTGGCATTTGTGTTAAAAGTTGCCTTGTAACACTTCCTTCTCAAGCACCTTACAAAGTTCCTGTGGTGTTAACCAATGAAACAGAGCAAGATGTCTTTATTCCAGCGCTTTCCATCATTGCGGAGCTTGGAGCCTTTCATAACATTGTATCTCAACAGCATGTGAAGGTTTCCACTGAAACGCCACCAAAACCTGATCTTACCTTTGACTTTGGGGAATCACCAATCCCATCAGAATGGAAACAGCGTGTTACAGAAAAGCTTCTTGACATGCCTGAGGTTTTTTCTCAAAATGATCTGGACTTTGGATGCACAGATAAAGTGAAACATCACATCCATCTTCATGATGAAACACCATTTAAGCATCGTGCCAGACCCATTCATCCCAGAGACATTGAGGCTGTGCGCAATCACCTCAATGAGCTTTTAGAGACTGGAGTCATAAGAGAATCCGAATCACCCTTCTCCTCACCGATTGTTGTTGTAAGAAAGAGGAATAATGATGTACGCCTGTGTATTGATTACAGGAAGTTAAACTTACACACCATCAAGGATGCATATGCCTTACCTAACCTGGAAGAAACCTTCTCTGTTCTTCATGGTTCAAAATGGTTCACTGTGCTTGATTTAAAGTCTGGTTATTATCAGATTGAGATGGATGAAGCTGACAAAGCTAAAACTGCTTTTGTCACACCCCTAGGATTCTGGGAGTTCAACCGTATGCCTCAAGGTATAACCAATGCTCCAAGTACTTTTCAACGCCTGATGGAAAAATGCATGGGAGAACTTAATTTGAAGGAAGTACTTGTCTTTTTGGATGATTTGATTGTTTTTTCTTCAACTTTGGAGGAACACGAACAAAGACTGATGAAAGTACTCACCCGTCTGAGGGAGTACGGCCTTAAACTCTCTCCAGCGAAATGTAAATTTTTCCAAACCTCTGTTCGTTACCTTGGACATGTTGTGTCAGAACATGGAGTGGAAACAGACCCAGAAAAAACAAATGCTCTGAAAACCTGGCCAATTCCCACAAACTTGAAAGAACTGAAATCATTTCTTGGTTTCTCCGGCTATTATCGAAGGTTCATTAAAAACTATGCTGCAATAGTAAAACCCCTAAATGAACTCACCCGTGGTTACCCTCCACAGCGGAAAAACCTGAAAGAGAAAAGCCCCTCCAATCTGTATCTTGACCCCAAACAACCCTTTTCCAACAGATGGACCCCTGAATGTCAAGAAGCCTTCACATTACTCATCGAAAAACTTACCTCTGCTCCAGTTCTTGGTTTTGCCAACCCAAAGCAGCCATATGTTCTCCATACTGATGCTAGCGCCACTGGATTGGGTGCAGCTTTATATCAAGAACAAGAAGGGAAACTCAGAGTTATTTCTTATGCAAGCCGTGGACTCTCTCAAAGTGAATCCAAATATCCAGCTCATAAACTTGAGTTCCTTGCTTTGAAATGGAGTGTGACTGAAAAATTTCACGACTACCTATATGGAAGTGATTTCACTGTTGTTACAGACAGTAACCCCTTGACCTACATACTTACCTCTGCAAAGCTTGATGCAACCAGCTACAGATGGTTAGCTGCACTGTCTACTTACAACTTTAAAATGCAGTTCAGAGCTGGTAAACAAAATCAAGACGCTGATGGTCTTTCACGCCGACCACATGATGTTTGTCCGAATGATCAGCATTCTCAGAAAGAGCAGGATCGTATAAATCGTTTCATTCAAACCCATCTGAATGACAGCTCTTCCATTTCTAAGGATGTTGTTGACGCAATATGCGAAAGTATGTTGGTTAGAACATACAATTCTTGTCCCTTTGCTTTGGTGGAATCTCTCTCGCAGTCAGCTAACGCTGTGCCTCTCAACTTTGTTGAAGAAGACCAACATGGTTTACCTATTGTTCCTTCCTTCTCATCATCAGCTCTCAAAGCAAAGCAAAGATTTGACCCAAGCATGAGAGAAATCATTTTCCAGATGGAATCTGGCAACACTGTTCCTCCTGCTGTAAAACGAGAGCTTCCTGAACTTGCTTTGCTGTTAAAGGAGTGGCGTAAACTTGAACTCCATAATAAAATCCTTTACCGTAAACGTTACAATGGAGAGAACATCTCCTATCAACTTGTTCTCCCTCCTGAACTTCGTCCTCTTGTGTTGTCGAGTTTGCATAATGACATGGGTCACATGGGCATTGATCGTACTCTTGATCTGGTACGCACAAGATTTTATTGGCCCAAAATGGCTGCTGATGTTGAGCACCATATCAAAACATGTAATCGTTGTGTGCGCAGGAAAACACTTCCTGAAAAAGCAGCTCCCTTGGTGAACATCAAAGCAACCCGTCCACTCGAACTCATCTGTATGGATTTCCTCAGTCTGGAACCTGACAACAGCAACACAAAAGACATTCTGGTATTAACAGATCATTTCACAAAGTATGCCATTGCTATCCCCACCCCAAATCAAAAAGCAAAGACTGTAGCCAAATGTCTTTGGGATAACTTCATTGTCCACTATGGCATTCCAGAAAGACTACTCTCAGATCAAGGTCCTGACTTTGAATCAAAACTGATCAAAGAATTATGTGAGGCTGCTGGAATCCAGAAAGTCAGAACAACTCCATATCATCCACGTGGAAATCCCGTCGAAAGGTTCAACCGTACATTGCTGAACATGTTGGGAACTCTGGAGAATAAACAAAAATCGAAATGGAAAGAATATGTCAAACCCTTGGTTCACGCCTATAACTGTACTCGAAATGAAGTTACTGGTTTCACACCCTATGAACTCATGTTTGGTCGTTCACCCAGACTTCCTGTAGACCTAGCTTTTGGTTTACCTGTCAAAGAGAAACTCAACAAGTGTCACTCCCAGTACGTTGAAAATCTAAAGTCCCGACTTGAGGAGAGCTACCAGATAGCTTTCAGCAACGCTTCCAAAACTGCAGAAAAAAACAAAACACGCTTCGACAAGAGAGTTACTACTTCCGATTTGGAAGTTGGAGACCGAGTGTTAGTCCGAAATGTCAGAGTTCGTGGTAAACACAAATTGGTTGACAAATGGGAAAGTGATATTTATGTTGTTGTTAACCGTGCAGGAAATCTTCCAGTTTATACTGTTAAACCCGAAAACAAAGACAGTCCTACCCGGACACTGCACAGGGATCTCCTGCTCCCTTGCAGTTTTCTTCCTGTCACCACTGAGGATGAAATCCCTCATTCTTCCCCTACTAGAAGACCGCAAACAAGGAAGTATGTGAAAACAAATGAAATGGAAACTGATTCAAATGCTAACATGGACTATGATGAGGACTTTGAACTAATGGATACTGGATGCTGGAGGAATGTACATCCGGTAAAATTAACTGTGGAAACAAATAGAAAACCTGGAATGGAAACGTTTAATGTAGAAGACTTACCTGTAAGCAAGGAAAGCTTACCGGTAACTAGGACAGAAACACCTGGAGAACTAATGGTTGAACCTGCCAATGAACAAAACTTACCTGAACTGGATCCTATGGAGGAAAATCAAACCACTGATGACGACTTACCTGGAGAAAAGTCAAGCAATGATGATGCTACCCCTGAAACTGAACCTGTAAATGATAATGATGATGACATTAGCAATGAACTTCCTGTTAGACGTTCAAGTAGGAACAGAACACAACCAGAGAGACTACAGTACTCTAGGTTAGGAAACCCTTTAATTTCTGTTGTTCAGAATCTGTTCCAAAGTTTGTCTTCTGCTTATGCAGATGCTTTAAGTGATGTTACACCAAATCCCTTACTTGTTTCTAAAATTCATGTTGTATGAAAGGAAGAAAGAGACACCATAGTTGTGCATGCAACGGGACGTGCATAGATTTAGGGGGGGAGGTTGTAACCCAGGTCACAAAACGACCAGACTAATATTTTATTTTGTTTATTTTGTGGAAATGTGTTTAAAGGCATTTATTGTAAATATGTTGAATTGTTAACTGTCTAAGTTCAGATGTAATATTATTTGTGACACTTTTAATCAAATGCCATAGTAGGATGTTAGAAAATCTCGCGCGGCTTTACCATCCAATGGTAGCAGACCTGCAGGACTTTAAGCAGGAAGTTGCATACAGAAGCACAGAGAGACGCTGAGAGGAAACGCATCCGAACAGCTTTCTTCAAACTTCGACAAAATTAACTCAAAATCACCTTTAACCTTATTTTGGTGAATTAAACTCCTACCCTGACTTACTGAACTTCGACTACAGATCGCTGGAAATAACAACGGCGGCCTTATTAGAGTGACCGAGTGCGCGAATTGGTGAGTGATAAACGGCTCAGCAGCTGTTGATTATCAGTATGATTACTAATGGCATTTGATGATAAGTGATTTATGAACTATTGTTTTGTCCTTGTAAGCACATGTTAAGGTAAATGATTATTAAGGTAATGCTTATTTATTTTTGAAGAAGATTATTAAAAAGTTTTGTTCTGGCCTTATCACCAGGCCAGGTTTTTTCCCCTCGGACATTTGGATGGCGAGCTAACCCCAGGACAGCAATCTCCGACACTTCCCCCCCTCACCAATAATCACCAATCATCATCATCATCAGTCATCATCCCTTTCCCCTACGTGTTCTTACGGAACCGGTAGGACGAATGAACTCTTTTTTTTTTCCTGTTTAAAGGACTGAATTGTTATTATTGTTTTTTCCCCATGTACTGAACTGAACTGAACTGAACTGACGGAGTGTTTTGGAACCTCCTACGCAATGTGAAAATAGAGCTTGGTCTAAACGTCTATTTTTTTGTTGTACATTGTGTTTAATTTGTGTTTCAAATTTCAATATATGAATTTTGAGTAATTTTATTCAAGTCTCCTGAGTTTTTATATTGGCATCAGTTTGTTTCTTCCTGTGTTTCGAATTTAGAATTTTCTGATTTAATTTGGCCTTAACATTCCTTATGTTGGTAAAAGGTTTATTCTAAACCGGTGCTACAACTGCCTCCTGACCGGCTGTGGTTTTTGGGCCCTCTGCCGGGGAGGTCCCGATGGGGGATTCACTGCTCGTGGTGGGTCGCTCTCTCCTGTGTGTGGGTGGTGGCTCGTCCTGGGGGGTTCGAGCGGGTGGCCCCTCCTGGTCTCCGGGTTTCCCGATGCGCGGGGGACATATGCCTTGCGGCATCACCGCCTCTTTGCCCCCCTCACTCACCCGGGCCTGGTTGGGCTCTCACTACCGTCTGGTCCGGCGTCCGCTGGTGGCCGGCGCCTGGGGCGGGCCCGTACGGTGTGGTGCTGGTTCTCTCCCCGGGGGCGGTGCCGGGCCCCGCGCCTGTGGTTGGGTGTGGGAGGTGGGGGCGGTCCGCGTCGGGTGGGTGGGCCCTCCTGTCCCGCCTGTCTGGGGTGTGTCTCTGGCTCTCTGGGGGGGCCGGCCATTGCCGCCCCTGGTCCTGGGGCCTGCGGGGCGTCCTGCCGCCTCTGTGGCTCCCTGGTCGTGGGGTCTGGGCGCTCCTGTGGTCTTGGGGTGACGGGCCGCCCCCCTTCCCCCGCAGGGCCGGCCCTGGACCCTGGTGTTGGTTTTCATAAACACATTGGGAGGGTTCAAATACACGCATGCATGTTCGTTACTTCAGCCCCGTGACGCATCACAGAGAACCGATGGGATCACTTCAAAGGGGCCCACTTGCTTCTCAAACTTTCCACACTGCCCTCTCTTTTCTCTACAGGCGGGCTTTCCCCCTCCACCAAGACTCTCACATTTTTGGTGTTCAGTATAGACTTCTCTTTTGTTTCTGTTTCTCAGTACAGTATAGTAGACATGTATATGTTTATTTCTGATAATCTGCATGGAGCACAACCACCTCAAGGCCACAATACGTCAGCTACACTGCCTGTTTATCCCTTTTGTTTGTTTGTTTGTTTGTTTGTTTTCCCTCCTCCTCCTCCGCATGCACTGTCACTATATAACTCAGGACTAGCACCTGCCCCCTCCCCCTTGCTTGTTCCTTACTTTCCCCTTAACACACCTTGGTGTATCACGGCCCTCTCTGGCTCATATTAGGAAGCTTTTCCAATAAAGGCTGATAGGCTAGTCTCCAGGGAGGGTGGGTGACGGTCAAAACCACGCATTGTGGGTATAAAATACTTGACTGCAAGATTAACAGTGCATCAATTTTCACAAGAAGCTTGCACCCTTTTGTGGCGCTAAGCTATGAAGACCAATGCAGACAAGTAGGAAAAAAAAAAAGGGATGAGACAGACCAAGGTTTGAAGTCCATCGGATGAAATCTGTACGAGTAGTTCGTTCATTTATGACCCCTGGAAATGGCCAAAATGCATCAAAATTGCACAGTAAATTCAAAATGGCTGACTTCCTGTTAGGTTTAGAGCATGCCTCCAAGAGGCTAGAGGGTTACATAAGCCTGCCAAGTTTCATACATGTAGGTTAAACTAGCTTCAGGGGCTGTTTCCTCAAACATTTGTAGGGGGCGCTACTGAGCCATTTTTTGGAACCCACACACGACACTTAAAATATCAAATTTTTCACCAGTTCTGAGATGTGTGCAAAGTTTCATGATTTTCCGGGTATGTTAAGGCTCCCAAAAAGGCAATTCATTTGGAGGAATAATAATAATAATAATAATAATAATAAATCCTTGCATTTCAATAGGGTCATCGCACCGCTAGGTGCTCGGGCCCTAATAATATAAAATCCTTGCATTTCAATAGGGTCCTCGCACCGCTAGGTGCTCAGGCCCTAATAATAATAATAAACAGCGAGATAACAATAGGGTCCTCATGGATGATTTCGTCGTCGCTCGGGCCCTAACAATAAAAATAATAATAATAATTAAAGCTGCAGGCAGCTATGATCGGGCCCTCGCTCCCCCATGCAACCGCAATCCAGTTGATCGTCATGTGGCCACAAAATGTAGTTGGCGTTTGTCAGAGTAAAAGATGGCATTTCCTGTTTCCACAAGGGGGCGCCATGAGCGAGATTGCCTACGAGCATATGGAGGCATTGAGGGTGGGGCTCTTATCATGTACAGAAATTTTAAAGCAGTTTGGATGAATTATGTGGGCGAGAGAGCTGCTTGGCATGGCGATGGATCAAAAATGGCAGCGCCATAGCAGCCACACCCTTTGACCTACATACATGCAGAGCACAACTTTTGATCAACATGGTGTCTGGATGATCTGTAAAAAATCTGAAGTCGATTGGATGAAATCACTAGGACTAGTTCGTTAAAATACAACATGTGGATATCACGCCAAAATGACAATTCAAAATCAAAATGGCTGACTTCCTGTTTGGAGTAGACCATTGGTGCCACAGACTTTTATGTGCATTTGGACAACATACACGTGTACCAATTTTCATGTTCCTACTCCCAAAAAAACCCTATGGGGAGGGTGTTTTGAAAATTTCAAGGGGGCGCTATAGAGGCATTTTGTTCCCCCCTATCAGATGTAAGAGCTTGCCATTCTTGACCTGTGTAGCTTCACCAACTTGTTCTGCATGCATTAGAAGTGGAATGAAGTTGATGCGGTCACGTTTGTGACATTAGTACATGTTAAAGTAAAAACTGGTCCCTTCCTGTTACCACCGGGGGGCGCTATGAGTAAGGTGGGTTATTAACATTTCGGAGCGGAGACATCATCATGTCCAGCAAGTCTGAAGGTGCTACGATCAAGTATGTGGTCAAATTTGTCACGCCCTAGCGGCCACGCCCCTTCACATAGAGAAAAGCTTTTAATAACTTTTGATTAGCATGTTCTCAGGATGATCTCTAGCCAATTTGAAGTCGATTGGACGAAATCCCTAAGAGGAATTCGCTCAAATTTAAATTGTGGAAATTGCCTTAACGAAAAAATTCAAAATAAAATGGCTGACTTCCTGTTGGGATTTTACCGTGACATCAAGAGACTTCTTTGTGCGTCTTGGTATGATACATGTGCGTACCAAATTTCGTTTGCCTACGACAAACTAACCACAAGGTGAGGGGTTTTTGAAAATTTGTAGGTGGTGCTATTTTGGCATTTCGCATCGACCATGTGCAACCGCCCAAAAATATAGAATTTTGGCTCCGGCCGGACGAATGTCCATCCGTCCATTTTCATCTGCTTATTCGGGGCCGAGTCATGCGGGCAGCAGAACAAGCAAAGCACCCCAGATGTTCCTATCTCCAGCGACACTTTCCAGCTCCTCCTAGGGCTCCCCATGCTAGATGAAATATGTAATCCCTACAGCATGTTCTGTGTTTGCCCTAGGGCCTCCTACCAAAGCTCCTCCTATAAAAGCTCTGGAGAGCTCCTTCAGTGATAGACTGATTCACCTGAAGTGTGTGAAAGAACGCTATCGCAGGTCCTTCCTGCCTGCTGCTGTCAGGCTACATAACCAGCACTGCTCACAATAAACTGCACCATGGACACTTTAGGGACACCATAATAAGCATAACTGACCCCCTTGTTGTTTATTTGCACATACAATTTTCCCTTTGCACTAAATATGCTCACTTTAATCCATTGCTCACTTTTTATCCACTGCTCATTATCATTGCTTTTTCTTGTATTTCTTGTACTTTTTTTGTATTCCTAGTTTAAGTTTTTAAAATTTTGAAATCTTTAATATGACTATTTCCCCTTGACTGCTGTAACACTGGAATTTCTCAATTGTGGGATCAAAGGTTACCAGTTGGACTTGCCAACACCTCTTACAGGAGGCACCCAGGAGGCATTTTGATCAGATGCCAAACCACCTCAACTGGCCCTTTACAACACGATGGCGCAGCAGTTCTACTACGAGCTCACTCCGCATGACTGAGCTCCTTTCCCCATCTCTATGGCTGAGCCCAGCCTCCCGAAAGAGGAAACTCATTTTGGCCGCTTGCATGTGCAATCTTATTCAAGGTCACTGCCCAGACCTCATTACCTAGAACGAGACTGGGACCGGTTAATTGAAAGCTTTGCCTTTTGACTCAGCTCCCTCTCTTCAGTCTCTTCAACAATCTAGTGCAGTGCCTGCATCACCGCAGACACCGCACCAACCTGTCTATCCATCTCACCCTCCATTTTACCCTCACTCGTGAACAACCCAAGATACTTTAACTTGCCTTTGCCCGGGGCATAAATTCATTTGGTATGGCAGTTTGGTATGCCAATGTAAGGAGTGCATTGGTGGAAAAAGTCTGCTCCTATAGGTAAGTGGTTCCCAACTGGTCCAGCCACAGGGTCAAGATTTCTCCGTTCTCATTCGTTCAAGGTTCACACAGTTTAATTTATTCAGTATCATACTTTTGGCCATGTCCTCAAATAGCTGTCCATTAATCACTCACTCTACAGCAGAAAACAGCACTTCAAAATAAAAGCTGGAAATTTACTGTACTAGAAAGTACAAGGTTTTGTGTTTTTTTTTCACAAAATTGACATGTTTCCTGTGGTCCATTCAGAATGGACTTTTGGACTGTGACCCACCAGTTGGGAACTACTGCTATAGGTAAAGGTTATTTTAGAAAAAAACAACAACACAGGGGTAGAGTTGAAATCTAAAGATTTGTTTATTTTGTATTATTTAATGTTCTGACAATCAGAAAATGAGAACTTTTCTTTTCACTGTCTTCTAAGATCTAATAAGTGATAATACAAACATGTAATGCAAAACATATCTAAGTTAAAGGTGGCGAAACCTGCATTGTAGTGGTTCTCTGAGCCAACCTTAATGCAGGCATCACAACAGTAGGGGATGATCATTCAATGAGAGGAATCCCGGTATCCTCTGCTCTGCACCGCCTCTTTACATTCAGTCTGGAATGCTTCAACTTGTTGTGTTGTTGTACAGACACACTGTCCCATCTTTAAATGTGCTAAGCTATGCAGCAACAGCAGTCATGTATCAGTTGAATAATGAACAATGTTAATGATTCAAGGCCCCTGAATCATAGTTTCACTGAAACCATGGCCAGCTGAAAAGTTATGGGGACCATTTGTTTAGCCAAAAATTTGTTGCTGGCCCCCATTAACCCTGTGTTTGAAGCAATTTGGTTTAACACAATTGTTTGACCTATCTGAGAACTGTCTTGTCTAGCACTCCTATTGGCAGGACAACTGCATCTGTCAGTGCTTTCCACTATCACTACAAGTGATCATTAGAAAAATGATTTGTTACCGATTTCTGACCCACCACCTCTAAGGTTAAATTTATAATTCACACTAGGTGAGAATGATGGTCAGTTGGTTAAAAGAAAGCAACACTGGCTATTAACATTTAGCTGGTGGTGTTTTTGTTCACTTCCATTAACATTTTTCATCTTTTTCACCACTAAACGCTGAACATGACTGATGAGAAAAATCTGACATACCAGACACTCTAAAATGTAACTCTAGGCTTGATGTCATAAAACATAATGTTACCAACATTAAATATCTCTGTAACACTGTATACGAGAGAGAGACATGTTTTTAGCCCAGACGCTGAAGTTAGCCATCCTGCCGCCCAAGCAAAGGCTCTGGTGTGATTATATCCCTTTCAGAAGTTTAATAACTCTAATCTAATCAAGAAGGGGCAAGACAAATACCACAAAGACTATCCATCACATGAAGTGAACTGCCATTTTCAGCTGTGAAAAGTAATGCTTTGGTGGACACACTGCTTTATTAAAGTAACAACTGATTGTCCCATCAGTGAGAATTTGGTCGGACAGGAGCAAACTGACCAACCAATCGACCGAAATGTCTGAGAGACCAGTGTTGTCATGGGGAGGACAGCAGTGATAATGCTGGTCCTACACTTTGTCGTATATATCTCAGGTTTACTTATAGCAAATCTGAAATTCATTAAATATCAAAAAACCTACTGACACCTGAAAATGGGGCCTTCACAGGGCCCCAAGTGTCCCGCTGTCCCGGCACGGCCCTATGTGAAACTGCAAGAAGAAAAAAAAGGGCATATCTATGCTGATGTTCCCTGAGCTAGTGGAGTTCATATGCTTCTGAGTATCCGCAGTACCAAAATGTTGTCATACATTCCAACATGCAACTGTGAATCCCTTTTGACTGAGGCCAAGATTCATAAACAGAGTTAACATTCCAGACTGAACGGCCAGAGACACTTAGAACAGAACAACTGCAGCGTGAACTGCCAAGCAATGTGGTACTTGTTGAGCTAGACATTCTGCTGTGAGCTAACCTCAGTAAAAAACTATGGAGCTACAAAGTACATGTGCTTGTTCTGACAAAAATAAAACTCTACACAGACATTTTCTCTGCAGTTAGATGGACAGTCACCTGTCTCTTCTCTGAGGTAGTAAACAAGTAGAAATATAATCAAAAGCAAATATCGAGAACAATGTTTGACTCTGGATAACACCACTAGGACTTGTGTGTACCTGGTCCTTTCAAGCTGAATTCTAGGCATACTCCCATCTTCAACAGTGGCAAAAATCTGCCTAGCTGTTACAGGTTAAAACTATGTCTAATGATTTTTGCAGAAAGGTATATGACAAGGGAGAGGTAGAAAATTTGACCAAAGTATAGTGTCAACATCTGTCGCTAGATAGAGTTTAGATTCATAAAATCTACCTTTATAGTTTCAATCTAATGGCACAAGTAAGAGCCAAAATAACTAAAAGCAAATACAAATAAAAACAGAAACCCACAGCTCTGTGTGTTTGAGGTACAGGTCAAAGTCATCCTTTTTTAGAAATGTCGTAAGTGCTTAAACCCAGTCAGGAGATTAGACACTCTTAGAGAGGCACAACAGTAGTATTTTAAGACCTTGTTGCAACACTTGGGAGGCTGGTTACAATGCTTGGGAGAGGAAGTCTTTCAACAAACAGTACATGGAATTAAGGCATCATCAACATCCAGCTGGAGGGCTCCTCCATCTCTACTACACTTGACCTACGTCACAGGTGGAGCATCAATTATTGGAAGGTTGCTGGTCTGGTTCCATAACTCTGTTAAAGGAACCTTCAATTTTGTTTTGTTGTGTGTGTGTGTGTGTGTTTGGGGGGGGGGGAGGGGGAGATGGGTGTCTATACCAACAGTGACATCATAAAAGCTAGGAAATAGGTACAAGTGCTCTTTAAGGTTTTTGTGAAATTAATGCTGCATTCTACTCAAGAATAAAATCTGAAATTTACAAGCAGGTCACAGTTACAACCTACTCATATCCAGTGATGCAGTTTGAAAACCCAGAACAAACTTCAATGTAAAATGTGCAGATTTTGAACCAGCTCTGTGTCATAATAGTGAGTGCAGATGAATAGTATTTGGTTTACCCCTGTACCACCTGTGCCCAGTGTTCCTCAGCATCATCAATGACACGTTGTGATGCAAAATGTGTCACCCAGCAGACCTCAGCCACAGGACTGGCGTGGAGCTCAAGGCATTGGTGGCAGTACTGAAAAGATTAAGTTCCAATCTCTTTTAACTGTAACTGTTATCATGCTACAGCAGCCTCTTCTGCTGTCTGTGCGTCAGGGTTGCTGTGGCACTTTTGCGCAGACACAAACACACAAATACCGAGAAGAGATACCGCAGTGGGGACAGAGATGCAAAGATAATGGACGACAGCTGCGCTTGTTACTGTGAGAACAATAAAACCTCCACACGGAAAAAGTCAATACTTTACTAATCCACCTGTTCACTTTCACGACATGTAGAAAAGTGATATTTCAATCTGCTCTGTCCGCAGTCTCTCATTCACCGCTGCTAATATGTTATAAACAAGCACAGAGCACTTACAAGCTAATAGCAAATTGTTACTAGCAAGCTGAAACAATCGTTTATCTTAAAATTTACCAGCTGTGACTTAACGTGCTTACAGTGATTCTCCTCAGCAGCAGAGGGAGGAGCAGAGAGGACAGGAGGACTATTACTGACTGATGTCTGTGTTCTTTATTCTTTCTGAACTTCACTCAGTATTGTGATGTCATGAATATGATTATTTCATTGACATTTTAATTTCTTTCCAATGAGATACTGAGTTTATACTGTGACATTGCTGTTTTAATATTACTGTTGCTGCTTCAAAAACATTTAGCTATAAATTATAAAGTTTTCTTCTGAATTCATATATTTCTTTTAAATACTTCCTTGTAGAATTTACAGTATTATTTCTACAAAAATCTCTTTCAAGTTCAATCAAAAATTGGAATTGTAACTGATATATCCCTGATCGAATCGAATTGGGACCTTGTGAATCAAAATTTAGATTCAGGAAATAAGTTGTGATATCAAGCCCTAGTAGTATTATATTTCACAGTGTGGCTCTGTTCTGTGGCCTCTCTACCTTTCCTCTGGCCTACAAAGAAAGCCTCAGGCGGAGAAAGAGCACACCTCCCTGCGCTTCGATGTACCTACATGGAAATTCCAAGGCGGAGAGAGCAGCAGTAAAGACCTCCCAGAACAGAACAGAGCGAGCATCAATGACAAAAAGAAATGACATTGATAAGTCAGATACAGTATGACAAGGAGGAGCTGGGGTGGAGGCAGGTTGCAAAGCAGCTTGCAGAGGAAGCAGCAACAGTGGGCAGGTCAAAGCAATTTAAATAGGGCGCCCTGAATGAGATTTGCCAATCGACTGCATAGAAGAAGACTCTATCAGCTGACTCCCTTCCATTAATCAGCTGATCCATCAGTTGATTGGGATGCTTGAGATCAGCTGATGTGGCTGGGATGTGAGCGGCGCTTGAGATCGTGTCCTGCCTGTATTAATGCTATGTTCAATGCATGTGTACACACTGATGACACAGAGCTGATTGAAAATTTCCCATTATGGGAAATCCACAGATTGTTTCCCAAGACATTGAAGCCTTTCATCTGTTGTCAAAACTCCTCTCAAAATTCAACTACACATGCCACAACCACACATTTTTATTTCACATATTTAACTAGCCCTGATCAAGGACTATTACACTAAGTGTTGCATTTTGGATTGGCCATCTCATTAAACTTGAACATTCAGCCACTCAGCAGGTCACAAACTGTTACTTCACACCCTCCTGACACCTACCCTAAAAGTCATCAAAAAGAATACCCACCATCAGCTGAGTTCATCATTTTCAGCATTATTGCCATAACAAACTGCATGAACCCCTGAATGGGGTTCTTAGTAATGGCTATCAGGATTAGTATCCATCACATGCTTTTATGAGTTTTAATGGGACAGGCAGCAACCCTGACATCAGTGACTTGGTAAGCACAGTGTCTGCAAATCTTCATTTTAAAGTTCCCTGTTTAACCATTTAAATTCAAGCGATTTAAGATAAGTACGTCAAACAGCTGCTGCACTGCTCTTGGATGCCCCGCTCAGACAGAGAGGTGTTTAGTTAATAAATGATAGCACATGCAGTCTAGCTTTACAGTAATTGTTCACTAGCTCTTACTGACTGCACTTCGATAAAGAGAGGCCAAATTCTAACAAGATTTAGTTCTAAATTCCACAGAAACAGCTTCATTTACAACACCTGAAATTATGGTTGGTTATAAAACTTGGTTATTACATTAATGGTCATTTCTCCTCTTCTCATGTACTTGGATGCATCAGTAGGTGTAATGCTTGATGACTGGTGACTGAATGGGAAGCTCTTTACTGCATATTTTAGTGAGTTAACCACCACATATATACACAGACAGTGGTGTTTGCATTCTCAACCTTTTTGTGCACATATTTACCAACTGAAAGCAAGGCCATCTTAGAACAACCTTTCTCACTCTGTAAGGCTGTTCATGCTCCAATATTCCAAAATGATAAAATCTCAAGTCAGCCTCAGTAAGGAACATTCCCTAACACAGTAGCATTTTCCATGATAACATTAAACTGGATGACTCTCAGTATTGTGCAGCACCTGTGTCAAGTGTGATAAGTGCATCCACTGTTGGTAACAGGTCTGACAAACAGAAGTAGTACTCTACTTTGGTTGTAATGAGACCATATAAATTTGCTCAAACGTTCAAGCTTCCTTTTTAAATAATGAGGTAATACTGATGAGGTGATCTGTTGTGTTTTACAAAAAGAAACTAAGATTAGCATCATTAGCACTGACAGGCTAAAGTCTCATTTGTTTTACAATTAGGATGCTAATCTCATATTTTACCCTTTTCATGAAAAAGCATGACCACATGTCAAGGCAACATTTGTAGGGACAGAGCTGCTTACTGCTGAAAGGCCTGGTAGTAGTGAGGTAGGGAGCTTGAAGTGCTCATAGCAGGACTGCTGTATGCCTGAGGTAGCTGGCTGTGGTTATGGGCACCAGGGCCCTGGTGTACATGAGCCTGTGGAGGCTGGAAAAAGGTGAAAGGCCCTGGAGCCTGAGAGGACAGCTCAGTGGAAGAGGATGGAGGAGAAGTGGTGGTGGTAGCGGGTGGATAGCCCATCACTAACCCTCCCATCCCCATGTGGGGGCTGTAGGGTGGCAGGCTAAAGGGCAAAAAGCCCAGCAGAGGCCCGAGGTCCATGTTGGTGGTGCAGGACAGCTCAGTTGAGGAGACAGCAGGGCTCCTGGACAGCAGATGGGAGTCACCACCAACACCTACGCCTTCACCCAGCACCTCCCTCTGAGGGGAGGCAGAAGTAGAGGTAGAAGAGCTGACTGCACTTAGGTGAGGTGGGGGGGCACTCTGCAGGTCCAGCAGAAAACTGTCCACGTCGGTGCGAGGATATGAGGTAGATCCGTGCTGGTACCTTGCCATACTGCTGTAGGGCTGCTGCTGCTGCTGCTGCTGCGGGGCCATTGGGGGCTGCAGATGGTGGTGGTGAGAATGAGAAGATTGGGGGGGCATGTGGCGAGCCACACCTACACTTGAGGACAACGAGCCCTGCATGAGGCCATGAGGATGGCCCATCCCAGGGACAGGACTGGCCATGGCGTAAGAACTGTACATGCCCCTGGAGAAAGTCTCCATTGGTTCCTTGGGGATAGAGCCCATATCAGAGGGCACAGGGCTAGGCTCCTCCTTCACAGGGCACTGGGTGGCAGGGGTCGGTGTAGCCACAGGAGTACTGGGTGTACAGGATGGCATCAACCCTGACTCCTGAGCATGGCTCTTCTTTAAATGGCGAGTCAGATGGTCTCTACGGCCAAAGCGCTGTGCACAGCGCGGGCACAGGAAGTCACGGCGCCCAGTGTGCACCACAGCATGACGCCGTACATCCTTGCGTGTGTAAAAACGGCGGTCACATCGCTCACATGAGTATTTCCTCTCTCTCACTGGCACATTAGCGGTTGTGTTGCCCTCCGTTTGTTGCTCTGATGGCCTGTCAATATGGCTACCAAGGTGCTCCAGCAGGGAGGGCACCCCCTCTGGACAGGGCAGGCCTGCTGCAACACTATGGGCTGCCACCAGGTGGCGTCTATAACCCAGCTGGGTGTTGTACTGCTTCCCACACACCTGGCAGTGGAAGAGCTGCCTGCTGGCTGAGTGGCTCTCCTGCAGCTGGCTCTTCAGATGGTCCTGCTGGTGAAACATGGTCTAACAGACGGAACGGTACTGGCTCTGTTGCTGCACAGGGACTCCAGCCAAGAGCCTGAGCAGACACGGACAAGACTCATGAGGATCCTCCAGAGAGCTGACCATCAGCCTACAGACCTCTAGTTGTTTTGTTAACGTAGAGTGCTAGAATTATTGCTAAGTGCTGTTTGTTGACTGTTTGATGGTCTCTTGTGGTAATGACTAGTGGTCTGTGCTGCCTTACTGGGGCAAGCCTGCGTCCAGCACTTGGTTTCTGTGACAGCAGCTGCCATAGCAACCCCAACAGGGCTGCGGTGATGAGGAGCTTTGACTAGGTCTGTGTGTTTCCTGAGAAGAGCTCTTGTGTTGGCTCAGGCTATTTTAGTATTCAGTAGCCCCGGACACCACAGTCACAGCAGCTGAATCACAGAGGCAGCTTGACATCTTTACAGACCTGCAAAACAGAAAAAAATGTCACTTTATGCAAATTATACCTCATGCAAATTATACCTTTTGGCTTAAATTTCACTCCATTGTCAGAAAAACATGCACATGCTAAAACTGCTCAAGGTCTTGGCTTGACAATAGTAGGATAGGGAATGGTCAGGATGCTTTTATTTTTTTTCAAATTGAGGTTCTGGCCACACTTACATACATACAAACACAACACAAACACACCACCAGATAAAATAATTACATTCAAATTACTATGACATGAAGTAGTCAGTTCCAGTGTTATTAATTAAATATAACCAAGTCCAGAGGGGTACACAGTATGGCTGGGCGATAGGGCTTATAATATTGCAATATTTTTAGGCTATATCGCGATACACAATATCTATCATCGAATTTTTAAATCTCCCCAATGGACTCTATACTACAGAAACAAAAAAATATATTAAATGAACAACAGTTTTATTTCATAGAAGTGTTGATGTTTTTGCTGTGAGCTTCAAGCTTCCAGTCATCAGTTGCTGTTGGCACTTGGCACAAAGCTTAATTGTTGCTGCTCACCCTTTAAACAAGTAGAAAAATCTCTGCACACCCGAACAACGGCAGGTGCGTAGGAGGAAGGCACCACCCCAAAGTATAAAAATTAAAGAAGGCTCCCGCACACTGTCTCACTCACTGCTGTCTTTGTTTATTGAGTGTAATAAACATAGTCAGCAGTGAGTGAGACAGTGTGCGGGAGCCTTCTTTAATTTTTTGCTGATCACCCTTTCACATGAGAATTTATTTATTGTGAGCTGTAAACAAATTAACAGCTCTCCTGTCCATATACTAATAATATGTTCAAGTCACACTGTCGCTCCATCAAGTCTGAGTGGCTCCTGTTTTTTAAGTCATGTCTGAGTTTGTTTGTTTTTCTTTTTTAATGATTTTAATCTTTCCAATGTGATGAGTAAAGTTGTGTACACAAGGGACAATCTTCTGGCTCTGAGAGGATCCACTGACAGACACCCGCCGTTTCGAGGCTGCAGAGCAGAGCGAAGCTAAAAGCTAGGAGGTGGAGATACAAGCCTTTCCTGCCATCGGTCCTTATGGGTAATGTAAACTCACTATCCAACAAGTGTGATGAGCTGCTGGCATTGGTAAGGAGCCGATGACTCAACAGGGAGTTCAGTATTATGTGCTTCACGAAGACGTGGCTGAATGACAATGTGCCTGACTCCTGTGTAAATCTACCGGGCTTCTCTAAAGTGCGAGCAGCGAGGGACTCGAAGGTGAGCAGCAAAAAAGTGGTGGGGGAATGATCCTGCTTGTGAACAATAAATGGTGTCATCCTGGACATATCACAATGAAGGACAAGATCTGCTGTCAGGATACTGAACTGTTGGCAGTCGGTCTTAGACCATATTATGTGCCATGGGAGTTTTCACACATTGTCACCATTGTTGTTTAGGCCTACTTTACATTACATCGTTGAAGTGACCCAATTCCGATTTTTTCCTGTCAAGTGGCACAGATCGGATCTGTAACATGAACATGTAAACAGGAAAAAAAACGCATGATATCGGATATTGTCAGATCAGATTCCAGCCTCCTTCATATGTGGAAATATATCGGTGTGAATCAGATATCTGCCAATAGGTCTGTAATCTAAACAGACAGATCGGATATTTCCTGGCAATCCACATCGTATGTCATAAATAATGCGACGACAGCGCATTTTGATGACGTGCTTATGGGTGAGGGAAAGGAAGGAAAGACGAAATAATTGCATTTCAGTCAAAAACTATGAAGAAAAGCACAATCTATTCTGAGACAAACTGCTTGATCCCCGTCTCCAGTGCACCAGCAGAGAACCTGCAGAACCAAATCAGCGAAAAAACACACCAGGCTACACAGCCTCTCTACCTGAGCATCTGAAGCTACAGCTCGCACCCTCGACACACAGACACACAAACAGTGCTTCTGCATGCCAGCCAAATGTATGCGCAACTGTGAAATAAATATGTGAGGTGTACGCTGCTTTTCTATCTTTTCTTTTTTCTTTCTTTCTTTCTGTCAGTGACATACACTCCTAACACGGGACGGGTTGTTTTTATTGACTGAGTTGATTATTAAGCCATAGTGATGAGTGGATCGGCTCTGATAGCACCTGAATCAGCATGTACGCATCAATCATCCAGCCGCACCCTTCTGCAGCTGCACGGACATTTCCACCGTTCTGTGTAAGTTACCTTTTAAATTATGTGGAGCAGCGCCAGCTTTCCAGGTGATTTATTCTTTAACGATTAACTTCAAATATTTAAAGTTAGTCCTTAAAATTAGGGATCGACCGATATGGGTTTTTCAGGGCCGATACCGATTATTAGTAGTCAAGGAAACCGATAACCGATATTTAGAACCGATATTCATTTGCAGTAAACATTACAATTTTGGTGTCAAAATTTAGAATAACATACCTGGGATTAGACTGTTTTTGTACACTGAAAATCTTTGATAAAAAGACTTTAAACTTTTGTAGAATAACACAAACTCTGATGCAAATCTTGGTTGAAATGTGTGTTTGTTTTATTATAAAAAAAAAAAAGTGCAGAGATCTCTTAAAGTTCAGTGAAAATGAAATGGCTCCCTGATTTTTTTATAAGATCAAAGTAAAAACTGAGCCGCACAGTACTGAAATTTGAGTCTCGTTAAATTATCTAAAAACACGACATTCAGGGATCTTCTAACAGCATTTATAAAAGTTCACTGAAATAAAGAACAGTTAATTAATGATGTCTTATGTTCTCTCTCAGTAACATCTGATCCAGCCTGATTAAGTGCAAACCAATAAAGAGGGTGGCAGGAACAGGAACCTTGGCTCACTTCATTTATCGATAGATTGATTGATTCAGTTGTACAGTTTTCAAGGTGTAGTGCAGGGAAATATGATCCACCATGAACACTGTGTATCTTATTTTGAAAATTAACCGGATGTTTTATTGTATTTCTCTGCACGACTTCCTGCCCCGCATGATCTGCTCTGTGCTGAATTGCTGCGTTGTGCTCCGGCGTCCGGCAAAAATAGAAGTGCTGCGTATCTGTTGCGGAGGCCTCCGGAGTGCCGGAGCTGAGACAGAGCCGGAACGCAGCACTGCCGGAGCCGGTGGAAACACACATTGACTAGAATTGAATCTAATCGGCTCCGTTGCCGTGCCGGAGCGGAGACGCAACCAACACACATCTGGCGGAAATTGGGGATCAGAGCGACACACACACACACGCATGCAAGCGCCATACCAAACATACGCAGCTGAAATGCACTGAAGTAAACTTCTACAGGTCCATTACTTTAGCAGCCGATGTGAAGTAGTTTTAGACAACATTATTGTTTCCAATGGCCGCCCGTTACGACTCGCAAGCAACCGCGTGAGGGGGGGAACATACACTGAGATACAGTATGAAGATGACGTGTTTATCAAGCATCAACAGTGGCGTCTTTAAAACTTCAGCATAGAGGATTTCTTATTGTAACTTCGACATTTTCTGTTGCCCTGCCTTCAGACATCACACTGCTGCTTCACAGATCAGTCGTCTCTCCCCTCCTCTCTTTCTGTGCCGCTGCAGCGCTGCCTGCATCTACCTTCAGTGTTGATTGGCTGTCACTCACTTGTGCCGTGTAGCCAATCAGTGGGGGCTGTAGGCGGGACATTTGTTACACAGCACAGAGGCAGAGAGAGACGGCTGCATGAGAGCCAAAGGAGCGTGTTTTAATTAAAATAAATGCATTTTATCGATTATTGGTGGAAATAACGTCCGATGCCGATTATCATAAAAATGCTGAATATCGGCCGATATTATCGGCAGTGCCGATTATTGGTCGATCCCTACTTAAAATTGCTTTCAGTCATGTAAACATTTCAATGCGCGCAGTAATGTCACTGTAGCAAATACTGTGGGACATTTACATAGTGGTCAAGAGTACTGGACCGGAAGTGTCGCACAAAAAAACGAAGCTGGCTGCGTTCTGTTTTGCCTCTGTGTTTCCGTGAAAAATAAGGTGAATAGAACATGTTAACAGCAGTCAGGAAAAATCGGATATAGGCAACAAATCGGAATTGGGCATCAAGACATGGTAGTGTAAAGACAGCGTTACATTCCACCACGGGCAGCAACGGCAGTGGCATGTGATGCCATCCATGAAACTGTTGCTAGGATTCAGATGCAGCATCCTAGTATTTTAACAACGCTACTCTCTCCTCCCATGTGACTGGGTTTATTCAGTATGTGGACTGTCCCACCAGGGAGAATAAGACACTGGATTTGTTTTATGACAATGCCAAGGGCACCTACAGTGCCTCTGCCCCACCACTTCTTGGCATATAGGATCATAATCTGATCTCTCTCCAGCCTACATACAAACCCTGTGTATTAAAGTTACCTGTTACCACCCCCTCAGTCAGGAGGTGGACCTCGGAGACCAGTGAGTCTCTCAGGGACTGTTTTGAATATACAGACTAGACTGTTCTAATAGAGCCACGGGACAACAACATGGACAGGGGGTGGATATTCTAACAGAATATATAAACTTGTCCCAGTCCCCCTGTAGGGACACTGATGCCAGTAAAGACTGTACGCAGCTTCCCCAATAATAAACCCTGGGTTAACAATAACATCAAGCAGCTCCTGAACCAGAAAAAGCTGGTGTTCAAGAAAGGGGACAGGACAAGGAGAGGCTCAGCATGAGCTGAAGGGGAGACTAAGACAGGCAAAGGTGGACTACAAAAGAAAGATGGAGATTAAGCTGCAGCAGAACAAAATCAGAGTCAGAGCAGTCACTGGTGCGTGGAGCGGAGTCCGCGGAGGTCCGCAACCCCTGTGCGCGCAAAACTGAGATTTTACAACCGTGCGGACTCCGCTCGACTATGGAAGCCCGAATGACTGTGGACATTCCTCGCGGAGTCCCCTGCGCTTATAGTACGCCCGAGTATGTTCGGGCCTTGAGCTTTGCACGCACAGGGCTTGCGGACGTCCGCAGAGTCTGTTCCGCATAGGTTCCGCCCGAGTATGTTCACAGACACACATCACGTGTGGAGATACTTCACTTTCCTCTGCTGTGTCAATGTGATGACGTCATCAAATGACGTGTCAACTTGACTTCGACTTTATTGACAGATAAGTCGATGTGAAAAAAGTCGTTAATGCCCTAATGTGGACAAAGCGAACAACTTCAACCTGTTCTTTAACAGGTTTGATGGAGGGGGCAGTGTTCATCCTACCCCTGCATCCATCCCTCCTTCCACAGTGTCACCTCAATGGCTCTTTAACAGGAGTCTTCAAATAGGTAAAGTCCCGGTGCAGTGGAAAACATCTTGTCTCGTATTAGTGCCGAAAATGGGATGCCCAGCAAAGTTCAATGACTACCGACCGGTGGCCTTAACATCACACATTATTAGTTTGCCTATCAAGAGCACATGGGAGTGGAAGATGCGGTTCTTTACATGCTTCATTGGACCTAGACGGAAATCGGAAATGCCTCCGATACTGCCTAAAATGCGGTATTGGGTATTGGTGAGTACAGCCTATTACAAATCCGATACCACGTAATGCCTCATGTCATTACGCATACACATGCTACAGGCAAATAATAAACGCACCAAAAACACCGCACCACACTGGCGAGGACCGCTCTGTGAGCAGTCCTCTGCCTCTAGGCACTGTCCCTAATGAAACGGAGCGGAGTTTAAAAAGCATTCTACTGTAGCCTTTAAAATGTCTTTTTTACCAAATTGTGTGGCTGCACTTTAAGCTGTGTCTTGATCTGTGTCAACACTGGACAATAAAAATTTAAAAAGTTTTAAACGTTTTATGGCATTCATTCTACTATTATGTATTTATTTCTTAATATTTTACTATTTTACATAGAGTTTTAGACAGTTGAGACATACAACAATTTATATCCCATCCTTTTTTTTTTTACGCCCTGGTATCGGATCAGTAATCTGTATCGGCAGATACCTAAGGTTCAGGGATTGGAATTGGTATCGGGAGGGAAAAAGTGGTATCAGTACATCTCTAAATAAAATGATTTGTCAACTAATCGAAGAAATAATCGACAGATTAGTAGACAATGAAAATAAGCGTTAGTTGCAGCCTTCGATGGGAGTAGATCGCTTCCTGACCTCCTGGATAACTGACTACTTGACAGAGCAGCCTCAGTATGTCAGGCTTGGAAACTGTGTCTCTGAGATGGTCAGAAGCAGCACTGGTGTTCCACAGGGGATTGTTTTAGCACCATTCCTGTTCACACTCTACACAGCAGACTTTAAAATACAACTCAGAGTCCTGCCACATGCAAAAATACTCTGACGATACAGCTATTGTGGCTTGTATCAGGAGCGATCAGAAGTGAGAGTACAGGAACTAGGGATGCACTGATCCACATTTTTTCACTTCCGATCCGATACCTGAATTTGGATATCTGCCCATACCGATACTATTCTGATACCAGTGCTCTGTTTGCTTTAATATTAATATCATTATTGTTGATTTTATATGAGGCTGTAATAAACTCCTCTCTACAGGCAAGTATGATATGTATGCATGTATGTCCCAAAAGGCAACTTGAGGTAAGTATAAGGTCAGAAAAGGAGGTCAGAAAAGCAGGAAATCCTGTTAACAGGAAAAATCCCATCTTGAAAACAAATATGCAACTGTAAGGGTTTCAAATTGATTGTCAATATTTATTAAATTCCAAGACAGTGTTAAACTACTAGTGCAATATACACTATCAAAAAAACAAAAAACACCTGTCACATTATGTTCATATCTGAACAGCACAGATACAAATCAAGTAAACACTACCATGTAGTAGTGTTGTCACGGTACCAAATTTGGGACCCATGGTAGGATACCAGTGAAAGTATCAGGGTTCGTTTCCCCGGTCGTTTTTCGGCTGTTTGGGTACTTTTGGGCAGTCATGACACTAATGAAGACTTATTGGACCTGGACTTCTCCGTCGCCGAAATGTTATCTTGCGCCACGGAGCGCTATGGCCGCCGTATTCGACCGCCATATTCTTGTCTGTGACCCCCGCTCAACCCACAACCGGCAGGACTTGCCTTTAGTTTCTGCTGCTGGCTGAAATCTGTACTCGCACAGCGTGCTCCTGAATGATTTGTTTTGCTCGCACAAAACTGTTTTTAGTCTCAAATGCAAGTAAAATGCTCGCACCGTAGAGCTCTGTGAAAAAAAAAAAAAAAAAATCACTGTAGCATATATAACAAAATCTAATAATAATAACTTTCACTGCTTAAAGACACTCAATGGCTCAGCTAATGAAATGTCACTGGATACAAACCATTGCAGGGGCATATCGAGTGCCAGGTGGCCAGCGCGCGCCGTTACTGGACGGCACATGGACACTCACCCACTTGTGATTGGACTTTGAACTTATCCCACAGTAGTGGTGCAGTGAGGTACCGTAGTACCACGGTACTCCAACATTATGGTATCATATGTACGGTGGTGTTTAAGTGCCGCAGTCTACAATTGGTACCAGTATACTGTGCAACACTACTATGTAGCAATCATCATATCATTCCTGCAGACAACATGAAAGCACAGACACGGCTGGTGGATCGGAAATTTCCACTGGTGGATTGGAAATTTCCGATCTGTGAATTACGTTGGTATCGGAACCCGATACCGATACTGGATCAGATCAGCCCCATCCCCAACAGGGACCCTGTGGCAAGCTAAACCGGTCCTCTAATACTAATGCTCTCCACAGGAAGGGGCAGAGCTGTCTGTTCTTCCTGCGACACTGAGATGGAGATGCTGACCATGTTCTATCACACAGTGGTGGCCAGTGCACTTTTCTACACTGCAATGTGCTCGGAAGGCAGCTTGACAGACAAAAACACCAAGCAGACAAGCTGGTTAAAAAAGCTGGCTCAGTGCTCGGCAGGGCCACACTGAACAAACAGGAAGCTATAATGAACAATAGCAGACACCCTCTCCACAGCCTCCTGGAGCAACAGAGGAGAAGCTGCAGCAGTCGGCTCATCTCACTGCATTGCAGAACAAAGCTTTTCAGGAGATCCTTTGTCCCCACAGCAATGAGACTGTTTAACACCTTCTGAATCCAGTCAGACACACACTTACTACATCACATTAGCCACAACTGACTGGACTGTGTAATATTAAATTTTATCTTAATTTAATGTCTTTTTGTGCACTTATTTTAACGTATTTTAGCTGCTGGAGAGCTGAATTTTCCTTCCGGAATTAATTAAGTTCTTTCAATTCTATTGTTTTTAGAAAATATATTAATCTGAAAAGAATTAATTCAGAGCTAGCCTGAGTGTCAGACTGAAGCTCGCAGAACCTTCAGACTGACATCGCCTCCATTGAAGGCGATTTACAAGGGGGAGGGAATTTGATTTTTTCCCTAACCAATCAGTATGACTCACCCAGAATCTGACGTCATTAGTATCCATGCCTCGGGGGTGCCGAAAACAAGCGAGCATTGCCCATTTAAAATGTCTCCGTCATCATGCACGTCCAGCTGCATCGCCATTAAATCCAGTTTAGCAGCTTCCTTAATTTGGTCCTCCATTAATGCGAGTAGTGCCGAAATACCTCAATAGCATTGTTAATGTGGTCTGTAGGATCTGCAGCGGTCGCCATTGTTGCTATCACCAGTTACCCACCGGCGTACAGCTTGACATCAGTGTGGCGCTGATTGGCTAATCGCTAGACCCCCGGCGTTCATTGGTCTGTCCATCGTTTGGACGAGATAAATCGCAAATTCAATGAAGTATACCAGACCAGTTAGACAAGCCTACTCAGTTGAGTGGGCGGGGTCTATGGTCTGGAACCAGGCTAATTCAGAGCAGGAATATTGAATAATAATAGAGCAGCAACAATTATTTTTACCACAACCAAGTCACTATATAAATGATATTCCTGGCATGACAATACTGAGTGTAGTATTTATCAGTCCTCCTGTCTAGGGCTGCACAATTGTCAGTTTGATCGTTCGTTTGAACATCGCCATAGCGATGTGCACATGTGCGACAGTCACATCGCATGATGTGATGTTTTCTCTCTTTTTTTTTAGAACATGTAAACTTTTGTTATGCTTCAGAAAAGCAGCTCTGAAGAAAGCTCCTTGCTCTGCTCGCCTCTCTCTCTCTCTCCCTCTCTGAGCACTCAGTAGCCCCTCCCCCTCTCATGCACACGCTGCAGTCACACACTGAAAATGAGCGACATGCAAGAGGGAGAAATGGTAAAGGAGGATTTAGTCCCCCAAAAAAGGTCAATGTCCGAAATATGGAATTATTTCGGACATAAAAAAGATGATATCCCTAATGCTCTGTTTTAATCTGGAGTACAGAAACATGGCCTCCTGGATCCCTTTTATATACCAGCAATCACCTTCATTCACAGATGAACCCCCTTAATTGAGAGAATGACATGTTAGATCATTGACCTTAGCCTGGATTTATACACTGAACAAAAATATAAACGCAACACTCTTGTTTTTGCTCCCATTTTTCATGAGCTGAACTCAAAGATCTAAAACATTTTCTATATACACAAAAGACTATTTCCTTACAAATATTGTTCACAAATCTGTCTACATCTGTGTTAGTGAGCACTTCTCCTTTGCCGAGAACATCCATCCCACCTCACAGGTGTGGCATATCAAGATGCTGATGAGACAGCATGATTGTTGCACAGGTGTGTGTGTCTTAGGCTGGCCACAATAAAAGGCCATTCTAAAATGTGCAGAAAATTTTGAAATTCACAGTGAAATCCTATTTTCATGCAATTTCATACAGAAACAGATACATTCAAGGACTTTCAATGACCTGTGTACAGGACTGGACTGGGACAAAAAAAATGCAGACATGTATGTATCTTATTTGAATGTAGCGAGTCTGCGCCATGGCTGCAACACACACGTGATGGATCCAATGGACATCCAGTATGCGGTCCGGGCGCTATCGAAGACATCAGACTACCAGTGAGCCGACTTAACTTTCTTCAAATTCAGTCAAGCATCTCTCACTTCACTTGAAAAGTCACGTCCTCCCCAGCATGTGTAACGGCCTGTAGTCAGTTGACTGTGAGACTAGAGCTGCCAAATCAAAGCGCAAATATGGATTGTGCACCAATCAGAGAGCAGTTTTCCACAGAAACATTTGGCTGCACTCCATTTCACTCAACTGGTACACCGGTCAGGCAGAATCTGCCCCTCTCCTCTCCCCTCTCTGAAGTCTGACTGCAAACTTCAACTCCGCCCACCCAGCGCACCAGCTGTTTGAAATTAATTTAAAATACTCAGCTGCCAGCCTTTCTCCAGCATTCATCGCTGGCGTGAGAATTGGTTGGCCAGAGTGAGACCGTGAGATGGAAGGTTAATGCCTGTCACACGCCAGATGCTTGAGCGTTGGCAAACGTGGTGGTATTAACATGGTTAACAGTACTACAGGAGTTTTGTGGCTCAAAATGAAGCTATTTACTCACTGGGGCTACTTGGGGGAAGATTGGAGGGCTGAAGCCTGAATTATGGTCGTGCGTTGAATCGACGACGTCGCTACGTGGTTGCCGTGACGCTGTCGTGAACCCTTCGAACTTCTCCGTCACTCCGTTTCGTCACGGTGCAATTCACCGCCAGAGCGGTAGGAGGCTTCGTTCCTTTCCTGAGTGGTTATCGCCGTCTCTAGTTGATTCTTTGTTTAGCTTCCGGCCGTATCCGTATTGAACGTTGTGCATAATGGCATATATATAATGAGCCTTAACAACATCTACATGGCAATAGAAGATGTTTAAAGATGGCGGGAATGGCGGTGGAAATACGGAACCGGAAATGCGTTGCTACTAAGCAAACCAATCACAGCCGTGCCGGTCTGCGCTGGGTCTGCGTCGCCTCGATGCGTAGTTACATTTTTGGGGAGGTGCACGTCAGGCTATGCCGGGGGCTACGGCGAGCCTTCTGCGTAGCCCCGTACCCTACGACGTAGCGTTGTCGTCGATTCAACGCACAACCATAAATCAGGCTTGACACCAAGTAACTTAACACTGTGCCGTCACCAGGACCAGCAATCCTCTAATGCCAATCGGCAAGTGATTCTGCTCTCTGCTCTGTTTAAACGAGTAGTGCTGTTTTGCATTCTTTTTTTCTTCTTAGAAATGAACCAGTTAGTTTAGGGTTAATGGGTGTTGGGCTATCAAAAGGAAAATTTACCAAAACTGACATCCCAGGGCTCCAGACTGCGCCTAATTGGTCACATTTTGCGACCTTTTTTGGAGGCCGTGCGACCTATTTTTTTAACTAGGAGCACCAGCACGACTTACAAATCCACTCCTCTCCCCCTTTTCTTTCTTTTTTTCTTCTTTTTATAATTGCATTTCATGGAGGAGCGGAAGAAAGTGTCTCTGTGTATGTCTGGATGCGCACTGCGAGGGGGGCGCCAGTAACCATAACAACGTGCAGCAGTTAGTAGCGTACCTACATGTGTAGCTATTGTATGCGGGGTTAGACAGAGAGGGGTCACAGAGCCGGTGTCGAGTAGAAAGTGCTGTGTCGTTTGACCATAAAGTGACGCTATGAAACGAACTATAGATTCGTTTTTCACAAGAAAAATTTATCCAGAAACTCCTGTCGGTCCTGTGCCAGTTTCCCAAACTTCAGATAGTTCAGAGGACGAGTCAGCAATGTCCTGCCCACAGTGCCCCATTGATATTATTTTGCGCGACGGACACTTCATATAATAACCTAACAAAATACTATTTATGGTGTTATGTCATTGTGTCATTTCTGTCTCTACATGGTCACGCGTTAACATTTATCCTCTGCTCTCTGTATTGCGCACGGCGGAGTTCCGCCACACACACACACACACACACACACACACACACACACACACACACACACACACACACACAGGTGAGCACGCAAGAGCGGCTCGGGCCGCATTTTCCTGACCAAACCTGACCCGAACAGACTGCTGTTACACACAGACAAACACAGCAGCAGCGCAGCACGGCACTCAGTGTTGAGCTTGTGTTGCGTTCAGGCGTTGTCACGTAATCAACCACTTCCAGCACTTAAATAGGTCATAGCACAAAGCAGTAGCATGTCAAGTGACTTTTTAATTTTATTATGTTCAATAAAATTGTATGTTCCTAAATCTTGAGACACCTCCTATGTAAGCTAGACAGACATTTCACCTGCTCATTACTGTGCACACATGTACTGTATGTACTTAGTCCTAAAGAGACCTTCTGGCGCCAGTATACATAGAAACATCCCAGCAGGCTGTGCTTTGCAAGCATACAAAAGAGTTTCACGCATGTGAAAATTATTTTTCATGTGTGTGCTTCACCTCAGCTGCTACAACTCCATCCTAGGGGAAACACTGCTGTGTGCGTTTTGTGCAGCAGGTGGATGTGGTAGTCTACTGGTAAAGCAGAGAGAGCTAAGTAGTGTTGAAGTAGAGTAGAGCAGGGCAGAGAGATGGAGGCAAAATATATTAAACCCGGTGTTAATACAGCGGAACTGGAGAGAGGGGGTAAAATAAATAGAGGTGGGCATGGCTTAAGTAGGGCACAAAATTATAGAGAGAGAGAATGATACAGTGTGAATAAAGTTTACATAACATAAAAATAACTGCAGTCTTTGTTATTTGATAGCCACTTAAATAAAACAATTTTTATAGGGCAAGTAAAAACTGACTTCGGGCAAGTGAAAAAAAACCTTAGCGTTGAACCCTGCAGGGCTGTCTGTGTTTATTGCTAAATTATACGTAATGCAGTTAATCTTGACAAAATCATGAACATATTGTGTCGATATAGATAGTGCTCCTAAATTTTGTGCTGGTGCTCCTAAAATTTTCAGTAAGGAGCGCTGGTGCTCCCAGTGGAAAAAGTTAGTCTGGAGCCCTGCATCCCTAATCTAACTCATATTTCATCAAGGCAACAACTTTCATCTTTCACTCCTCCCCTAAATTTCTGTATCTCAGCATTTTTCCAAAGCATATCTGCTGCATGCCATTTTCAAGGACACATTTTTATGATTTTATGAATTAAGGGCTGGGCAATATGACAACAGTGTCAGAAATTAGCGGTGTATAGGGAAGAAAATGCCCCAAGAAATCTCAGAATGCCCCTAAAAACTGATATCAAGGGGCAAAACTTGCCCCTAAGATTTCAGGATTTAAATAACCAGTTAAAGCCAATATCCTATACCCCATTAAGCCACCATTTTATGTTCATTCAATTAATTTATCATTGCTTAACATTTAATTTCCATTTCTGCCTCCAACACACACTCACACAAACATTGCTGTTGTTTACAATCGTGCATACACAAGCTACTATTGTGATACTTGGCAGAGGCCAGGCAATCCTTCACCTGCAGCGAAACTGGCTGCTGCTGGGGACCACTAACCGTTTTAACACCTTCTTAAAAAAAGCTCTGTTACCTAAGAATGCAACCCAAATCCTTGGCCATCACTCAGTATGTTTACATGCACGCAGTAGTCGAGCTAAGCTCATAGCCCCTTCAGCAGTCAAATTGGACTACTCCTCTTGTCTGCAGTGTCAAAGGGAACAAATGCACAAATGCAGAAGAGAAAATCAAATTTCTGACCAAGTACGTCTGACTCCGCCTCCATAGGCGGCGCTGTGTCCTTGTTTATATAGTGCGTATTGACCTAGTTCCACTTGACACGAAGAGGAAGCTAACGACGACTGAAGATAGCAGAGATGACTGTTTTTGTGGCTCTGTATGTTTCAAACATGCCTTACGTGGTAATCATATTACAAAACCGGAACCCGCAGATCGTTCAAGAAATTATGTCGGATGATGGAAGACATTTTGAAACCCCAGGACGTGACCGTTTGGGCGCCCATACCGCTGCAAATGAGGGCTGCCACTGTCCTGTACAAACTGGCCAGTTGTGCAGATTACAGGGTTGTGGCTAACCAGTTTGGTGTGTAAGTTGACTGTGAAGAAGCTAGTTAATATATTTTGCAAGGGAATGGTGTCCTCAGTCATTCAAAACCTTATCAAGGTGCCCACGACAGAGGACGCGGTCTCAATAGCATGTCGGTTTGAACAGAAGTTCCATATTCCACAAATTTACGTCGGGGACCCACATCCCTGTTTTGCCACCCAGTGATGGGTACAGGGAATTTGTTAACAGAAAGGGATGGCCATCGTATGCGCTCCAAGCCATTGTGGCTGGCATGTATCGGTGAAATATATTTTTTCATTTAAGTAACATTAGCCGCAATATTTTGAAAGTGCACACATCCATCTTTAGTGTTAGATTATATGAAAATATAAAAACCAACTCACATTGACCAGTATTTTTTTGTTTTTTGATAATTAATACGTTTATTATTATTTATGTAGTACTACATGGAATAGCCTCGCTTTACAGTCTGTACGTCATGAATTTTTACTTACTGTGGTGATCTGATCTCTTTAGGTTTTGGAACATAAACTGCAAGATGCCAGGATGTGCCCATGATGCAAATGTCCTAAGACAGTCGGCATTGCTCAGCCAGGCTCATCAGCGACCAAAAGAACCTACAGAGATCAATGGAACTCCAATCAACCTCTTCCTGTTAGGCATTTATTGTAGATTTACTTGTTTATTCTTCTCAGTTGTGCACCTTACCATCAGGGTCCATACACATTACCAGGTCAAAAATCAAGCACATTTTTTCTGCACCATATCACCGGGGAAAATTACATATTTACAGCAATGGTGGGATCATTTAAGTCTTTCTTTTCCTATTCTATTAGGTAATCCAGCCTACCCACTCATCAAACTAGCTCATCAAAGCGTACACATATTCTCTCCACGGATCACTCCTAAGCAGGAATCATTTAATGTGTATTAGTTCTGCAAGGACCACGGTAGAAATCGCCTTCAGGAGACTAAAGTGGAGGGTGTTGCTCAAGCGGAGTGACTTTCACTACACATTTACCCCTCACGTAATTGCCACCTGTTGGGCACTGCACAATTTCTGCAAGGCTGAGAAGGAAAGTGTCAATCCCACCTGGACAGAAGAAGCTGCTAATCTTGAGTCAGGGCTTAAAGAAAGAAAATAAATGGTCATAAAATGAAGAAATAGAAATGTATGTGTTGCAAAGGAACGTGTTTATTATCAAAACGAACAAGATTATAGCTTTAGTAGTTACTTTATAGCATAATGAGTTTATAAATAAAGATTAGACTTTCAGTGGTTACCAGACTTTATGACTTATAGCTCCTACATCTCTTTTTTGCCTTGGTGCCATTTATTTTTAGAAGCTAAATCATTTAGGCTGTCTGCAAAACTGTATTGCGCTTGATGTGAATTAAACAAGCAGTTACGTCGAAATTTCGTCTCTGGGCAAGCATGTCATCATTGAAATGGATCATATAATGTTGTGGTGGTGACTTTAAAATTTAAGCATAGAGGATTTTTATTGCAACTTTCGTTTCTGTCTTGTCTGTGCTCTGTGTCTCAATGTGACA
This sequence comes from Epinephelus awoara, assembly GCA_035609425.1. Taxonomy (NCBI): domain Eukaryota; kingdom Metazoa; phylum Chordata; class Actinopteri; order Perciformes; family Serranidae; genus Epinephelus; species Epinephelus awoara. The sequence continues at coordinate 42,468,779 of CM069301.1, read as the reverse complement.
TGATGTGAAAGCATGCACAGGTGTCAGTGTTGATTGGCTATCACTTGTGTGTAACCAATCAGAGGGCGCTGTAGGCGGGACATTGTTACAAAGCCCAATGCAGTGGGGACTGCAGGCAGGGAGAGAGACGACTGTATCAGAGCCAAAATAGCAAGTTTTAAAATACATTTATTTGATCGGTTATCAATGAAAAAACGTCCGATGCCGATTATGGTAAACAGAAGGTTGTGACTCGCACACTGTGGGCCTAAATCATTTTCCCGGTTCTCTCACACACACACACACACACACACACACACACACACACACACACGAGTGAAATGGTTGCACTGCAGAGCACTTCTGCCCGTGCCGGACAGAAACTTTGCCACACCGGAAAGCCGGTGTGTGCCAGAGAACTTTTACCCCTGTTGAATGCAACCTACCCCAGGCCAGGTGCCTGTGTCTACACCCCCCACGAGAATCCCAGTGGTCAGAGGATCAGATTGGCACTGAGTACCTGGATACCAACTTTCCTCTGTGTAGACCAGTGTTTTAGTATGCATTACCAACACATTCTAGCTGTATACCCACCTCTTCCGCTTGTAAATGAATTCATGATGAATCTGAATGATGAATCTAATAAAGAGTTGTCATGACATTTTAGTGTCGTTCCTTTAATTTAAGGCACACATTTTTTTTTTACAACATTGTGAACAAAAATATTTGAGTAGAAGGAGGAATAAGTTAAATGTTTTGCAGGCTAGAGCCTGCAATAAACAACGTGGTGATATCAGTAGGCATAGTGGCAGGCTACAGTCTGCGGTATACAGCGTGCTCGTCGCAACCAGACACATAGCCAGAGTCCATGCCTGGGTACAGCGCCTGGAACGGGTTTGAAGGCGTTGTGGCTTGTGGGGCGACGGCTGGCCTCAGGCTCTTGATGCCCTCCAATAAAGCAGAGACCATGGTGGCACTGCACTGGACAATGCTGTTGACCAGCCGTTCCTCCCTCTCCTCACTCTTCTGCAGCTGCTGCTTCCAGGAGTTGTTTATCTCCTCCATCCTCTGGAAGACCAGGTCAAAATTGGCCACGTTACGCCATCTCCTCCCAGATTGTTGTGATCCTGTCCCTACAGAAGTCATTTAGAGAAAAATCAAATTAGAATACATATATAGGACGAGCTGGTAAGCTGATAGGAGACAGATAAGTTGAATGGTGAATGTTTGTGTATGTTTTCTTGAAATTTTGATATTTGGAAGAGTACATTAAAAAACTAGGATATGCTTAATGTAGCCAGAGTATTGCATAACTTGCCATGTAAATCGACCAAGGTCGACCGAGTGCTGGTGGGCCTTTCCAGCTATGGAGTATCGCCCCTACTACTTATTAGTGGTGTACTATTTCCGCTCCATTCCCTATCAGAAGTGGTAAAAGAAAGAGTCGTCATCCTCTAAATTTGGTGGTAATTGCTCCTCCATCTAGTCCGTCTTACCCTGACACCTTAACTAACGTATTGTGATAGAAACTCACCTTAATTAAATCCAATGTCCAAACTGTGGTCTGTAGATTGGGACAGGGGCCTCTTTCCGAGCAGCTTCTCCAGCATGTTGGAAAAGGGACACACAACACGACTGTGTCCACTTGTCAGATTCTTTTTCTTGCCGTTTTTATAGCTTTGTTTAACGTGCTTCCACCGGACATGGATCTGTTCTGCCTTGCTGATGAAACCGGCCTCCTTCAGCTGTTCCGAACTCTTTTAAACAAATCCGCGTTTCATGCAGCAATAGTTCGATTTTCAATTGCATTATCTAGGGGGGTTAGTCAAGCTCCAGACAGTCCAATTTCAGTCAGACTACAGTGTTTCCACTACACTCATTCAGCGGCGGCGGCTCGCCGAACACCGGTATTCGGCATTCGGTGGAATAAGTGAAAAGCAAGGCCGAATAATAGCGGTATAGTTTGATAACGCAATCAAACAGCGTGCGGTGACGGACGGAGTAAAATGTCGGCAATGTGGCGATATTTTACTCCATCCGTCCCCGCACTTGCATTTGCAACTAAAAATAGTTTTGCGCGGGCAAAAGAAATCATTCAGCACACTGTGTGAGTACAGATTTCAACCGACAGCAGAAACGAAACGGCGGTCACAGACACAACAGGAATATGTATTCCTGTCAAATACAGCGGCGCATGATAACAGCTTACCGGCGACGGAGAAGTCCGGCTCCAGGTGAATAACTTGTTGTCATGACTGCCCAAAAGTACCCAAGAGTACCTGAACAGCCGAGCCATGGTGGCACACAGTATGTGGCGTATCAGAGGAGAAACGAGCCGTTCACATTTCTCTCTCTGTGGCAGGTAACGGCCCACAAACCTCACCGCACGTTAGGGACTGTTCTTTACTTATGACGGGACTTGTCAGGGGAGGAGGGTGGTTTTTATTGTATTTATTTATTTTATGTTGATCCCCCCTATGTTAATCATTTATTGATAATGTTTTTGAAGTACAATTAAGTCAATAAGTAATTTATTTTATTGAAATATCAGTGATGCATTATAGAAAAGTGATTTATCTATTTGTAAATGACAAAAGGCACATCTGCCTAATTTTTGCTGTGTTATCCTGATGCTACTCAGAAGGAAGGTGTTCATTTACAAAAACTCAAAAACGGCAATTGGTATTCGACCAAGCGGAGGGGTGTCTCTCACCCCCCGCTGCTGAAAAAAATCCTAGAGGAAACACTGGACTAAGCTGTTTACATACATTCAAAAGTCCAGTTTGAGTCGGACAAAGCCAATAATTAAATTTTCTGCAGCTGCATGTAGAAAGTATAGTATTAGGCTTGGGCGATTGGACGAATATATCGCCAGTTGCCCATTGGCCAAGTCCATCCCCGTTGGTTTCATTTTTGGGCGATTTTTGTCATTTTATTTTGCCAAAATAATGGTCTGTCTCCACAGAATTCAACTCGGTACATATAGTCCATAATTACTATGAAGAGCACAATTCAAAGTGTGTGTGTATTGGAACCTGCAGCTTCACACTGATTTCCGACGAGTCTTTCACAAAACACTTCAGTGATGGCGGAGCTGTAAGTTACGGCCGGGGTCCACCGGCAACGGGAGCAGCGCGACACGTCTGCAGTGCGAGTCCTGTAGCAGCTCGCCCCCCTGTTATCAATTACAGCTGCTGCACCGGCAACGGGAGCGGCGCGACAACTCTCTATTTTAGGATGCTCTTCTATTTTTGTCGCGCTACTCTCCCCTACGCGACCCTCCAGCAGATAAAAACTACATGAAATAATGTGCTAAACGAGCACTCTGTGATTTTAAATGAATAAACCATTATCAGAGGAGATATGTGATGATTTTTTTTTCATGCATTTACCCATGTTTATCCGTGACATTGTGTAAATGTCCGTGGCGGACATTTGAAAGAGAGTAGATGACAATCAGTACAGTAAACTTGTGGATAACTCAAATATATGTAATAACTTAGGTGGAAAACGCTTTAACTATCATGGCTCAGCAAACTGTAAACAAGACGCTTGACATGCAGCCGATGGAACCCGGCCGTAACGTGAACTCATATGCGCATATGGTTAAGAATGTTACCAGCCGTGCTAAACGGTTGCTTGACGGTGTGCTTGTTGCCTGTATGCACAGATATTTCCGTGCCATGTTGGACATGAGTGGGCTCGCAAAGCACGCTGCATTTTTTTGCTGCATTCATGTGGTGGCGGGAGATCCGAGTTGCCGAGTTGTTTTTCTGACATGAGGTGGCAGCGTTAATGTGAATTATCCCATTCTGAAAGTCATTTTTCGATTCTTTCTGACATCACATGAATGCAACATCCCCCCTCTTTTTTTTTTTTCCTCTGCCACACACACAACTGCCGAATATATCGGCAACCGCCGGTTGACGGTGGCCGGTTGGAAATTTTTAACATATCGCCCAACCCCATATGGGTCAATTCATTCATTCATCTTCTAACCGCTTCATCCTCGTGAGGGTCGCGGGGGGGCTGGAGCCTATCCCAGCTGACATAGGGCGAGAGGCAGGGTACACCCTGGACAGTTCGCCAGACCATAGAGACAGACAACCATTCACACTCACATTCACACCTATGGACAATTTAGAGTAATCAATTACCTAGTCCCCAAATTGCATGTCTTTGGACTGTGGGAGGAAGCCGGAGTACCCGGAGAGAACCCACGCTGACACGGGGAGAACATGCAAACTTCCACACAGAAGGGCTCCCACACCCGGGATCGAACCGGCAACCCTCTTGCTGTGAGGCGACGGTGCTAACCACCACACCACCGTGCCGCCCATAAATATCCTGTCCGGCTGTATTTTTTAAAGTTAAAAAAGGTTTAAATGTACAAAAATATACAATCTATATCTAGTATATCACCTATATATGTAGTCACTTCAATCAGGAGTTATTTGTAATTTTTCTGTAATTTAAAGTGTCAAAATATCATGTGGTGCAACCATCCAGCCATGACTGCTGTTTTGAAAACTTCTTATAAATTACTCTAAATCTATTCCAATTTGTTTCCTGCCCTATTTGGCATGATTTACAAAGTGTTTTGTATTCCTGTGCAAAATTGTACAGCTTTTGCAGTTATATTTCACTCATAATATACAAACAAACTTTGTCCGATGATGTCCATTTCATCAAATATCATGTGGTGCGACCATCAAGAAATGACCACTTTTGGAACTTTTATTTTGGTATCTACTCAAAGACAGGAAGTTGCATCATTCACCATTTTGTCATAGAGCTATGGAAGCTGAAAGAAGGTTTGTGACTCTCTCAGTTTTTAAAAAAAAAAAAGTTTTTAACTGCTGTAATGGAGTTGCCACATTTGGATATCATGTGGTATGACCTCAAAAAAACAATAAATTTAAGTTATTTCCACAAATATGTATTTTTATTACAAATTTCAGAGTGACCTTTTGTGGGAAGCTACCTAGCTTTGTTTATGTGGCTAATCCTGTCTTTTTAGATTTAACTGAACTTGAAAATGTCATGTCATGCGACCAGTGATCATGTGGTGCTACCACTGCAGATTGTTTTCCATCATAGATATATGTCCTAGATTGGCAGTTTTTGTGCTTTTTATATTCAATTGATGATTGATCAACCTTAAGTACTTAATTTTTAGTATTATTTGAAATATTTTTTTTGATATTTGAGTCATTTAGCTAATATTTCAGAAACAATTGTTAGTTCATCTTTGTACAATATGAGAAAAAATTATTAAAAGCATGCCATTTCACTTGGGTAATTGTGCAGTTATTAGCAATTTATTATGTATCTATTTAACTCATTTTAATTTATTTCACCAGATGCCACTGCCAAGCAAAATAAAAAGCGCTCGCCACAGGCAGCGTGTCAACTCTGACCCCGCAGCAAGAGCAGAGTACCTTGCCAGGAGAAGAGAAAGGTGTGTTAAAAATTTTCAGAAATGAAAACAATAAATGAAGCAACTTGCAGTACATATTTCTGTGTGTTTTTCATTACCTGGAGGACATTTTTTTCATTAACATGTTCACTGTCATCTATTAGTTGTCCAAAATAAAAATAGACTAGGGATTTATGGCATGACACTATATTACATTATTGTTTCAGCTACCAGAGAAGGAAACTGCAGGGAAAGATTGTATATGTGAAGTCAAGTGAGCTGCCAGAGAGAGTGAGAAAGAAACAGAGAGAGAAATGGAAGGCTGCATCCTGTGCCTACAGAGAAAGGAGAAAGATGGAGAATGCCATGTTAGACATCACACCACCATCTATGGAGGACATCCCAGCAGTTCTGGTTGATGTAGATGTAGCACAAGAGCAGCCAGAAAATGCAGGTCAAGCTGTGGAAGACCCCATGCCTCTGAATGAGGATTTTAATCCACCAGTGTCCTCCACACCAGAGAGGAATAAAAAAAAGAATACATCAGCAGAGAAACGTTGCAAAAAACTGCAGAAAGAGAAGTGTCAACTGAGAAAGCAGGTCTTACATCTGAAGAAACAGCTAGCAGAGATGAAAAAACTAAGGGATAAATCCAGAAAGAGTGAGAAGAGGTCAATGGCAAAACAAACAGTAGGCCTAAGTGAAAAATTCAAGCAAAAGGGGAGCAAGAAACTCTCAGCAGAGAGAAAGCAAGCTGTAATCAATTTTCTATACAGAGATGAAAACAGTCGTCTTTTAGCAGGGAAAAAAGACACCATTACCAAAAATAAACAGAAAATGCAAAGAAGAGTTCTAACAAAGCCCCTGATTGAGATCCATGCTCAGTATCAAACAGAGGTGGAACAGCATCTCTCCATGTCTTACCGACAATTTGTCAGAAGAAGGCCAGTGATAGAGATACATGTGCATGTTTGGAACATGAGAATATCCGGCTATTGGTTAACAAACTCACCAAGAGAGGGCTGCTGAAGACAACCAGCATCTCAGAATTATTGAGTATGATTGTTTGTGACCCTAAAAACAAAGCATGTATGGATCGTGTATGCCCAAAGTGCTGCTTTGACGAAGTTGATTTTGCTGAGACTGACTGCACTGAGGTTTCTTGGGAACAATGGGAGCGAGTAACTTCAACACATGGAGAGAAAGTCTTTCCAAATGTTTCAAAACAAACACATACAGGGACAATCCAGGACTTAAAAGTGTTGTTCCACAAAAAGCTAGAATCTTCAGTCACCAAACATCATTGAATGGTGAATGGTAAGTAACATTAATGCTAACATTAATGCTAACTGTGGGGGGCGGCTGTAGCTTAGGTGGTAATCGGAGGATCTGATCCCCAGTTTCTCCACTCCGCATGTCAATGTATCCTTGGGCAAGATACTGAACCCCAAATTGCACCAGGTGGCTGTTCCATCGATGTGTAAGTGCATTTAAGCCGAGTAGCAGGTGGCACCGTATATGGTAGCCTCTGCCATTAGTGTGTGAAAGGGTGAATGTGGCATGGGGCATTGAAGCACTTTGAGTGGTCAGAAGACAAGAAAGGTGCTACACAAGTGCAGGTCCATTTGCCACTAGAGATTTTAAAATGTCTTTGGTCTGGTACATTAGCCAACAGTGTCAGCAAGTTGGCGGTAAATATTAGCTAG